>RYYW01000736.1:0-21550 GCA_013621005.1 Aeschynomene evenia | reverse complement strand
AAAAGTGAGAATTTCACTAATTTTTCTAAAAACACTAAAAATAAAGACGGTAGACTTCAAATTATGTAGTTTCATGATTTTTTACATGTAGTAGAGAAGGCTATAGACTTTGAATGTGTGATTTCACTAATTTTTTCTAAAAACACTAAAAACAAACATTATAGACTTCAACTTATGTAATTTTAAGATTTTTTTACATACAGTAGAAATTGAAGGTTATAGGCTTTAAATAAGAGATTTCACTAATTTTTCTAGAAACACTATAAATATAGAGAATAGACCTCAAATTATGTAATTTCATGATTTTTTTACATATAGTAGAAGTTGAAGGCTATTGGGTTTAAAATAGTAGATTTCACTAATTTTTCGATAAACACTAAAAATAAAGACTATAGACTTCAAATTATGCAATATCATGATTTTTTACATATACTACAAATTGAAGACTATAGGCTTTAAAATGTGAGATTTCACTTTTTTCTAGAAACAAAAAAAACAAAGACCATAGATTTCAAATTATGTAATTTCATTTTTTTTACATATAGTAGAAGTTGAATGCTATAGGCTTTAAAATATGAGATTTCACTAATTTTTCTAGAAACACTAAAAAACAAAGACTATAAACTTCAAATTATGTAATTTCATGATTTTTTTACATATACTACAAATTGAAGGCTATAGGCTTTAAAATGTGAGATTTCACTAATTTTCTAGAAACATGAAAAAGAAAGACTATAGACTTCAAATTATGTAATTTGATGATTTTTTACATATAGTAGAAATTGAAAGCTATAGGCTTTAAAATGTGAGATTTCACTAATTTTTCTAGAAACACTAAAAAACAAAGACTATAGACTTCAAATTATGTAATTTCATGATTTTTTTTACATATAGTAGAAATTGAAGGCTATA
Source organism: Aeschynomene evenia (assembly GCA_013621005.1). Taxonomy (NCBI): domain Eukaryota; kingdom Viridiplantae; phylum Streptophyta; class Magnoliopsida; order Fabales; family Fabaceae; genus Aeschynomene; species Aeschynomene evenia. The sequence continues at coordinate 20,638 of RYYW01000736.1, read as the reverse complement.
GGCTTTAAAATGTGTGATTTCACTAATTTTTCTATAAACACAAAGAAACAAAGACTATAGACTTCAAACTATGTAGTTTCATGATTTTTTTGCATATAGTAGAAATTGAAGGCTATAGGCTTTAAAATGTGATATTTCCCTAATTTTTCTATAAACACTTAATAACAAAGACTATAAACTTAAAATTATGCAATTTCATGATTTTTTACATATACTACAAATTGAAGGCTATAGGCTTTAAAATGTGAGATTTCACTAATTTTTCAAGAAACACTAAAAAATAAATACTATAGACTTCAAATTATGCAATTTCATGATTTTTTACAAACAGTAGAGGTTGAAGGCTATAGGCTTTAAAATCTGAGATTTCACTAATTTTTCTATAAACACTAAAAAACAAAGACTATAGACTACAAATTATGTAATTTCATGATTTTTTTACATAAAGTAGAAATTGAAGGCTAAAGGCTTTAAAATGTGAGATTTCACCAATTTTTCTAGAAACACTAAAAAATAAAGACTATAGACTTCAAATTATGTAGTTTCATAATTTTTTTGCGTATGGTAGAAATTGAAGACTATAGGCTTTAAAATGAGAGATTTCACTAATTTTTCGATAAACACTAAAAAACAAAGACTATATATTTCAAATTATATAATTTCATGATTTTTTACATATAGTAGAAATTGAAGGCTATAGGCTTTAAAATGTGACAATTCACAAATTTTTCTAGAAACACTAAAAACAAAGACTATAGACTACAAATTATGTAATTTCAAGATTTATTTACATATAGTAGAAATTGAAGGGTATCTGTTTTAAAATGTGGATTTCACTAATTTTTCTATAAACGCTAAAAAACAAAGAATATAGACTTAAAATTATGTAATTTCATAATTTTTTACATATAGTAGAAATTGAAGACTATAGGCTTTAAAATATGAGATTTCACTAATTTTTCTAGAAACACTAAAAAACAAAGACTATAGACTTCAAATTACATAATTTGAAGTATATAGTCTTTTTTTTTTAGTGTTTGTAGAAAAATTAGTGAAATCTCACATTTTAAAGCCTATAGCATTCAACTTCTACTATATGTAATGAAATTACATAATTTGAAGTCTATAGTCTTTGTTTTTTAGTGTTTCTAGAAAAATTAGTGAAATCTCTTATTTTAAAGCCTATAGGCTTCAATTTAGACTCTATGTAAAAAAATCATAAAATAACATAATTTGAAGTCTATAATCTTTGTTTTATAGTGTTTCTAGAAGAATGAGTGAAATCTCACATTTTAAAGCCTATAGCCTTCAATTTCTAATATATAAAAAAATCATGAAATTACATAATTTGAAGTCAATAGTCTTTGTTTTTACTGTTTTAGAAAAATTAGTGAAATCTCACATTTTAAAGCCTATAGCCTTCAATTTCTACTATATGTAAAAAATCATGAAATTACATAATTTGAAGTCTATAGCTTGTGTTTTTAAGTATTTGTAGAAGAATGAGTGAAATCTCACATTTTAAAGCCTTTAGCCTTTAATTTCTACTATATGTAAAAAATCATGAAATTACATAATTTGAAATCTATAGTCTTTGTTTTTTAGTTTTTCTAGAAAAATAAGTGAAATCTCACATTTTAAAACCTATAGCCTTCAACTTCTACTATATGTAATGGAATTACATAATTTGAAGTCTATAGTCTTTGTTTTTTAGTGTTTCTAGAAAAATTAGTGAAATCTCTTTTTTTAAAGCCTATAGCCTTCAATTTCGACTCTATGTAAAAAAAATAATAAAATTACAAAATTTTTAGTCTATAGTCTTTGTTTTTTAGTATTACTAGAAAAATTAGTGAAATCTCACATTTTAAAGCTTATAGCCTTCAATTTCTTCTATATGTAAAAAATCATCAAATTACATAGTTTGAAGTCTATAGTCTTTGTTTTTTCAGAGTTTCTAGAAAAATTAGTGAAATCTCATATTTTAAAGCCTATAGCCTTAAATTTCTACTATATGTAAAAAAATCATGAAATTACATAATTTGAAGTCTACTGTCTTAGTATTTTAGTGTTTTTAGAAAAAATTAGTGAAGTCTCACATTTTAAAGCCTATAGCCTTCAATTTCTAATATATGTAAAAAAATCATGAAATTACATAATTTGAAGTCTATAGTCATTGTTTTTTAGTGTTTTTAGAAAAATTAGTGAAATCTCACATTTTAAAACTTATAGCCTTCAATTTATACTATGTGTAAAAAAACATGAAATTACATAATTTGAAGTCTATAGTCTTTGTTTTTTATTGTTTGTAGAAAAATAAGTGAAATCTCACATTTTAAAGCCTATAGCCTTCTATTTCTACTATATGTAAAAAGTCATGAAATTACAAAATTTCAAGTCTATAGTTTTTATTTTTTAGTGTTTATAGAAAAATTAGTGAAATCCACATTTTAAAGCCTATAGCCTTCAATTTCTACTATATGTAAAAAAAATCTTGAAATTACATAATTTGAAGTCTATTTGTCTTTTAGTATTTCTAGAAAAATTAGTGAAATCTCACATTTTAAAACCTATTGCCTTCAACTTCTACTATATTTAATGAAGTTATATAATTTGAAGTCTATAGTATTTGCTTTTTAGTGTTTCTAGAAAAATTAGTGAAATCTCACATTTTAAAGTCTATAGCCTTCAATTTCTACTATATGTAAAAAATCATAAAATTATATAATTTTAAGTCTATAGTCTTTGTTTTTTAGTGTTTATATAAAAATTAGTGAAATCTCACATTTTAAAGCCATTAGCCTTCAATTTCTACTATATGTTAAAAAATCATGAAATTACATAATTTGAAGTCTATAGTCTTTGTTTTTTAGTGTTTCTAGAAAAATTAGTGAAATCTCACATTTTAAAGCCTATAACCTTCAATTTCTACTATATGTAAAAGATCATGAAATTACATAATTTTAAGTATATAGTCTTTGTTTTTAGTATTTATAGAAAAATTAGTGAAATCTCACATTTTAAAGTCTATAGCCATCAATTTCTACTATATGCAAAAAAATTATGAAACTAAATAATTTGAAGTCTATAGTCTTTAGTTTTTGTTTCTAGAAAAATTAGTGAAATCTCACATTTTAAAGCATATAGCCTTCAATTTCGACTCTATGTAAAAAAATCATGAAGTTACATAATTTGAAGTCTATAGTCTTTGTTTTTTAGTATTTCTAGAAAAATTAGTGAAATCTCACATTTTAAAGTCTATAGCCTTCAATTTCTACTTTATGTAAAAAATCTTGAAATTACACAATTTTAAGTCTATAGTCTTTGTTTTTTAGTGTTTATAGAAAAATTAGTGAAATCTCACATTTTAAAGCCATTAGCCTTCAATTTCTACTATATGTTAAAAAATCATGAAATTACATAATTTGAAATCTATAGTCTTTGTTTTTTAGTGTTTCTAGAAAAATTAGTGAAATCTCACATTTTAAAGCCTATAGCCTTCAATTTCTACTATATGTAAAAGATCATGAAATTATAATTTAAGTATATAGTCTTTGTTTTTAGTATTTATAGAAAAATTAGTAAAATCTCAAATTTTAAAGCCTATAGCCTTCAATTTCTATATGCAAAAAATCATGAAACTACATAATTTGAAGTCTATAGTCTTTGTTTTTTAGTGTTTCTAGAAAAATTAGTGAAATCTCACATTTTAAAGCCTATAACCTTCAATTTCTACTATATGTAAAAGATCATGAAATTACATAATTTAAGTATATAGTCTTTGTTTTTAGTATTTATAGAAAAATTAGTGAAATCTCACATTTTAAAGTCTATAGCCATCAATTTCTACTATATGCAAAAAAATTATGAAACTACATAATTTGAAGTCTATAGTCTTTAGTTTTTCGTGTTTCTAGAAAAATTAGTGAAATCTCACATTTTAAAGCCTATAGCCTTCAATTTCGACTCTATGTAAAAAAATCATGAAGTTACATAATTTGAAGTCTATAGTCTTTGTTTTTAGTATTTCTAGAAAAATTAGTGAAATCTCACATTTTAAAGTCTATAGCCTTCAATTTCTACTTTATGTAAAAATCTTGAAATTACACAATTTTAAGTCTATAGTCTTTGTTTTTTTGTTTTAGAAAAATTAGTGAAATCTCACATTTTAAAGCCATTAGCCTTCAATTTCTACTATATGTTAAAATATCATGAAATTACATAATTTGAAATCTATAGTCTTTTTTTTTAGTGTTTCTAGAAAAATTAGTGAAATCTCACATTTTAAAGCCTATAACCTTCAATTTCTACTATATGCAAAAAAATCATGAAACTACATAATTTGAAGTCTATAGTCTTTGTTTTTTAGTGTTTCTAGAAAAATTAGTGAAATCTCACATTTTAAAGTCTATAGCCATCAATTTCTACTATATGCAAAAAAATTATGAAACTAAATAATTTGAAGTCTATAGTCTTTAGTTTTTCGTGTTTCTAGAAAAATTAGTGAAATCTCACATTTTAAAGCATATAGCCTTCAATTTCGACTCTATGTAAAAAAATCATGAAGTTACATAATTTGAAGTCTATAGTCTTTGTTTTTTAGTATTTCTAGAAAAATTAGTGAAATCTCACATTTTAAAGTCTATAGCCTTCAATTTCTACTTTATGTAAAAAATCTTGAAATTACACAATTTTAAGTCTATAGTCTTTGTTTTTTAGTGTTTATAGAAAAATTAGTGAAATCTCACATTTTAAAGCCATTAGCCTTCAATTTCTACTATATGTTAAAATATCATGAAATTACATAATTTGAAATCTATAGTCTTTGTTTTTTAGTGTTTCTAGAAAAATTAGTGAAATCTCACATTTTAAAGCCTATAACCTTCAATTTCTACTATATGCAAAAAAATCATGAAACTACATAATTTGAAGTCTATAGTCTTTGTTTTTTAGTGTTTCTAGAAAAATTAGTGAAATCTCACATTTTAAAGCCTATAACCTTCAATTTCTACTATATGTAAAAGATCATGAAATTACATAATTTTAAGTATATAGTCTTTGTTTTTAGTATTTATAGAAAAATTAGTGAAATCTCATTTTAAAGTCTATAGCCATCAATTTCTACTATATGCAAAAAATTATGAAACTAAATAATTTGAAATCTATAGTCTTTTGTTTTTAGTGTTTCTAGAAAAATTAGTGAAATCTCACATTTTAAAGCCTATAGCCTTCAATTTCTACTATATGTAAAAGATCATGAAATTACATAATTTTAAGTATATAGTCTTTTTTTTAGTATTTATAGAAAAATTAGTAAAATCTCAAATTTTAAAGCCTATAGCCTTCAATTTCTACTATATGCAAAAAATCATGAAACTACATAATTTGAAGTCTATAGTCTTTGTTTTTTAGTGTTTCTAAAATTAGTGAAATCTCACATTTTAAAGCCTATAACCTTCAATTTCTACTATATGTAAAAAAATCATGAAATTACATAATTTAAGTATATAGTCTTTGTTTTTAGTATTTAGAAAAATTAGTGAAATCTCACATTTTTAAAGTCTATAGCCATCAATTTCTACTATATGCAAAAAAATTATGAAACTACATAATTTGAAGTCTATAGTCTTTAGTTTTTCGTGTTTCTAGAAAAATTAGTGAAATCTCACATTTTAAAGCCTATAGCCTTCAATTTCGACTCTATGTAAAAAAATCATGAAGTTACATAATTTGAAGTCTATAGTCTTGTTTTTTAGTATTTCTAGAAAAATTAGTGAAATCTCACATTTTAAAGTCTATAGCCTTCAATTTCTACTTATGTAAAAAATCTTGAAATTACACAATTTTAAGTCTATAGTCTTTGTTTTTTAGTGTTTATAGAAAATTAGTGAAATCTCACATTTTAAAGCCATTAGCCTTCAATTTCTACTATATGTTAAAATATCATGAAATTACATAATTTGAAATCTATAGTCTTTGTTTTTTAGTGTTTCTAGAAAAATTAGTGAAATCTCACATTTTAAAGCCTATAACCTTCAATTTCTACTATATGCAAAAAAATCATGAAACTACATAATTTGAAGTCTATAGTCTTTGTTTTTTAGTGTTTCTAGAAAAATTAGTGAAATCTCACATTTTAAAGTCTATAGCCATCAATTTCTACTATATGCAAAAAATTATGAAACTAAATATTTGAAGTCTATAGTCTTTAGTTTTTCGTGTTTCTAGAAAAATTAGTGAAATCTCACATTTTAAAGCATATAGCCTTCAATTTCGACTATGTAAAAAAATCATGAAGTTACATAATTTGAAGTCTATAGTCTTTGTTTTTTAGTATTTCTAGAAAAATTAGTGAAATCTCACATTTTAAAGTCTATAGCCTTCAATTTCTACTTTATGTAAAAAATCTTGAAATTACACAATTTTAAGTCTATAGTCTTTGTTTTTTAGTGTTTATAAAATTAGTGAAATCTCACATTTTAAAGCCATTAGCCTTCAATTTCTACTATATGTTAAAATATCATGAAATTACATAATTTAATCTATAGTCTTTGTTTTTTAGTGTTTCTAGAAAAATTAGTGAAATCTCACATTTTAAAGCCTATAACCTTCAATTTCTACTATATGCAAAAAAATCATGAAACTACATAATTTGAAGTCTATAGTCTTTTTTTAGTGTTTCTAGAAAAATTAGTGAAATCTCACATTTTAAAGCCTATAACCTTCAATTTCTACTATATGTAAAAGATCATGAAATTACATAATTTTAAGTATATAGTCTTTGTTTTTAGTATTTATAGAAAAATTAGTGAAATCTCACATTTTAAAGTCTATAGCCATCAATTTCTACTATATGCAAAAAATTATGAAACTAAATAATTTGAAGTCTATAGTCTTTAGTTTTTCGTGTTTCTAGAAAAATTAGTGAAATCTCACATTTTAAAGCATATAGCCTTCAATTTCGACTCTATGTAAAAAAATCATGAAGTTACATAATTTGAAGTATAGTCTTTGTTTTTTAGTATTTCTAGAAAAATTAGTGAAATCTCACATTTTAAAGTCTATAGCCTTCAATTTCTACTTTATGTAAAAAAATCTTGAAATTACACAATTTTAAGTCTATAGTCTTTGTTTTTAGTGTTTATAGAAAAATTAGTGAAATCTCACATTTTAAAGCCATTAGCCTTCAATTTCTACTATATGTTAAAAAATCATGAAATTACATAATTTGAAATCTATAGTCTTTGTTTTTTAGTGTTTCTAGAAAAATTAGTGAAATCTCACATTTTAAAGCCTATAGCCTTCAATTTCTACTATATGTAAAAGATCATGAAATTACATAATTTTAAGTATATAGTCTTTGTTTTTAGTATTTATAGAAAAATTAGTAAAATCTCAAATTTTAAAGCCTATAGCCTTCAATTTCTACTATATGCAAAAAAATCATGAAACTACATAATTTGAAGTCTATAGTCTTTGTTTTTTAGTGTTTCTAGAAAAATTAGTGAAATCTCACATTTTAAAGCCTATAACCTTCAATTTCTACTATATGTAAAAGATCATGAAATTACATAATTTTAAGTATATAGTCTTTGTTTTTAGTATTTATAGAAAAATTAGTGAAATCTCACATTTTAAAGTCTATAGCCATCAATTTCTACTATATGCAAAAAAATTATGAAACTACATAATTTGAAGTCTATAGTCTTTAGTTTTTCGTGTTTCTAGAAAAATTAGTGAAATCTCACATTTTAAAGCCTATAGCCTTCAATTTCGACTCTATGTAAAAAAATCATGAAGTTACATAATTTGAAGTCTATAGTCTTTGCTTTTTAGTATTTCTAGAAAAATTAGTGAATCTCACATTTTAAAGTCTATAGCCTTCAATTTCTACTTTATGTAAAAATCTTGAAATTACACAATTTTAAGTCTATAGTCTTTGTTTTTTAGTGTTTATAGAAAAATTAGTGAAATCTCACATTTTAAAGCCATTAGCCTTCAATTTCTACTATATGTTAAAATATCATGAAATTACATAATTTGAAATCTATAGTCTTTGTTTTTTTAGTGTTTCTAGAAAAATTAGTGAAATCTCACATTTTAAAGCCTATAACCTTCAATTTCTACTATATGTAAAAAATCATGAAACTACATAATTTGAAGTCTATAGTCTTTGTTTTTTAGTGTTTCTAGAAAAATTAGTGAAATCTCACATTTTAAAGTCTATAGCCATCAATTTCTACTATATGCAAAAAAATAAAACTAAATAATTTGAAGTCTATAGTCTTTAGTTTTTCGTGTTTCTAGAAAAATTAGTGAAATCTCACATTTTAAAGCATATAGCCTTCAATTTCGACTCTATGTAAAAAATCATGAAGTTACATAATTTGAAGTCTATAGTCTTTGTTTTTTAGTATTTCTAGAAAAATTAGTGAAATCTCACATTTTAAAGTCTATAGCCTTCAATTTCTACTTTATGTAAAAATCTTGAAATTACACAATTTTAAGTCTATAGTCTTTGTTTTTTAGTGTTTATAGAAAATTAGTGAAATCTCACATTTTAAAGCCATTAGCCTTCAATTTCTACTATATGTTAAATATCATGAAATTACATAATTTGAAATCTATAGTCTTTGTTTTTAGTGTTTCTAGAAAAATTAGTGAAATCTCACATTTTAAAGCCTATAACCTTCAATTTCTACTATATGCAAAAATATCATGAAATTACATAATTTGAAGTCTATAGTCTTTTTTTTTAGTGTTTCTAGAAAAATTAGTGAAATCTCACATTTTAAAGCCTATAACCTTCAATTTCTACTATATGTAAAAGATCATGAAATTACATAATTTTAAGTATATAGTCTTTGTTTTTAGTATTTATAGAAAAATTAGTGAAATCTCACATTTTAAAGTCTATAGCCATCAATTTCTACTATATGCAAAAAAATTATGAAACTAAATAATTTGAAGTCTATAGTCTTTAGTTTTTCGTGTTTCTAGAAAAATTAGTGAAATCTCACATTTTAAAGCATATAGCCTTCAATTTCGACTCTATGTAAAAAATCATGAAGTTACATAATTTGAAGTCTATAGTCTTTTGTTTTTAGTTTCTAGAAAAATTAGTGAAATCTCACATTTTAAAGTCTATAGCCTTCAATTTCTACTTTATGTAAAAAATCTTGAAATTACACAATTTTAAGTCTATAGTCTTTGTTTTTTAGTGTTTCTAGAAAAATTAGTGAAATCTCACATTTTAAACCTATAGCCTTCATTTCTACTATATGTAAAAGATCATGAAATTACATAATTTTAAGTATATAGTCTTTTTTTTAGTATTTATAGAAAAATTAGTAAAATCTCAAATTTTAAAGCCTATAGCCTTCAATTTCTACTATATGCAAAAAAATCATGAAACTACATAATTTGAAGTCTATAGTCTTTGTTTTTAGTGTTTCTAGAAAAATTAGTGAAATCTCACATTTTAAAGCCTATAACCTTCAATTTCTACTATATGTAAAAGATCATGAAATTACATAATTTTAAGTATATAGTCTTTGTTTTTAGTATTTATAGAAAAATTAGTGAAATCTCACATTTTAAAGTCTATAGCCATCAATTTATACTATATGCAAAAAAATTATGAAACTACATAATTTGAAGTCTATAGTCTTTAGTTTTTCGTGTTTCTAGAAAAATTAGTGAAATCTCACATTTTAAAGCCTATAGCCTTCAATTTCGACTCTATGTAAAAAAATCATGAAGTTACATAATTTGAAGTCTATAGTCTTTGTTTTTTAGTATTTCTAGAAAAATTAGTGAAATCTCACATTTTAAAGTCTATAGCCTTCAATTTCTACTTTATGTAAAAAATCTTGAAATTACACAATTTTAAGTCTATAGTCTTTGTTTTTTAGTGTTTATAGAAAAATTAGTGAAATCTCACATTTTAAAGCCATTAGCCTTCAATTTCTACTATATGTTAAAATATCATGAAATTACATAATTTGAAATCTATAGTCTTTGTTTTTTAGTGTTTCTAGAAAAATTAGTGAAATCTCACATTTTAAAGCCTATAACCTTCAATTTCTACTATATGCAAAAAAATCATGAAACTACATAATTTGAAGTCTATAGTCTTTGTTTTTTAGTGTTTCTAGAAAAATTAGTGAAATCTCACATTTTAAAGTCTATAGCCATCAATTTCTACTATATGCAAAAAAATTATGAAACTAAATAATTTGAAGTCTATAGTCTTTAGTTTTTCGTGTTTCTAGAAAAATTAGTGAAATCTCACATTTTAAAGCATATAGCCTTCAATTTCGACTCTATGTAAAAAAATCATGAAGTTACATAATTTGAAGTCTATAGTCTTTGTTTTTTAGTATTTCTAGAAAAATTAGTGAAATCTCACATTTTAAAGTCTATAGCCTTCAATTTCTACTTTATGTAAAAAATCTTGAAATTACACAATTTTAAGTCTATAGTCTTTGTTTTTAGTGTTTATAGAAAAATTAGTGAAATCTCACATTTTAAAGCCATTAGCCTTCAATTTCTACTATATGTTAAAATATCATGAAATTACATAATTTGAAATCTATAGTCTTTGTTTTTTAGTGTTTCTAGAAAAATTAGTGAAATCTCACATTTTAAAGCCTATAACCTTCAATTTCTACTATATGTAAAATATCATGAAATTACATAATTTGAATCTATAGTCTTTTTTTTAGTGTTTCTAGAAAAATTAGTGAAATCTCACATTTTAAAGCCTATAACCTTCAATTTCTACTATATGCAAAAAAATCATGAAACTACATAATTTGAAGTCTATAGTCTTTGTTTTTTAGTGTTTCTAGAAAAATTAGTGAAATCTCACATTTTAAAGTCTATAGCCATCAATTTCTACTATATGCAAAAAATTATGAAACTAAATAATTTGAAGTCTATAGTCTTTAGTTTTTCGTGTTTCTAGAAAAATTAGTGAAATCTCACATTTTAAAGCATATAGCCTTCAATTTCGACTCTATGTAAAAAAATCATGAAGTTACATAATTTGAAGTCTATAGTCTTTGTTTTTTAGTATTTCTAGAAAAATTAGTGAAATCTCACATTTTAAAGTCTATAGCCTTCAATTTCTACTTTATGTAAAAAATCTTGAAATTACACAATTTTAAGTCTATAGTCTTTGTTTTTTAGTGTTTATAGAAAAATTAGTGAAATCTCACATTTTAAAGCCATTAGCCTTCAATTTCTACTATATGTTAAAATATCATGAAATTACATAATTTGAAATCTATAGTCTTTGTTTTTAGTGTTTCTAGAAAAATTAGTGAAATCTCACATTTTAAAGCCTATAACCTTCAATTTCTACTATATGCAAAAAAATCATGAAACTACATAATTTGAAGTCTATAGTCTTTGTTTTTAGTGTTTCTAGAAAAATTAGTGAAATCTCACATTTTAAAGTCTATAGCCATCAATTTCTACTATATGCAAAAAAATTATGAAACTAAATAATTTGAAGTCTATAGTCTTTAGTTTTTCGTGTTTCTAGAAAAATTAGTGAAATCTCACATTTTAAAGCATATAGCCTTCAATTTCGACTCTATGTAAAAAAATCATGAAGTTACATAATTTGAAGTCTATAGTCTTTGTTTTTTAGTATTTCTAGAAAAATTAGTGAAATCTCACATTTTAAAGTCTATAGCCTTCAATTTCTACTTTATGTAAAAAATCTTGAAATTACACAATTTTAAGTCTATAGTCTTTGTTTTTTAGTGTTTATAGAAAAATTAGTGAAATCTCACATTTTAAAGCCATTAGCCTTCAATTTCTACTATATGTTAAAATATCATGAAATTACATAATTTGAAATCTATAGTCTTTGTTTTTAGTGTTTCTAGAAAAATTAGTGAAATCTCACATTTTAAAGCCTATAACCTTCAATTTCTACTATATGTTAAAATATCATGAAATTACATAATTTGAAATCTATAGTCTTTGTTTTTTAGTGTTTCTAGAAAAATTAGTGAAATCTCACATTTTAAAGCCTATAACCTTCAATTTCTACTATATGCAAAAAAATCATGAAACTACATAATTTGAAGTCTATAGTCTTTTTTTTAGTGTTTCTAGAAAAATTAGTGAAATCTCACATTTTAAAGCCTATAACCTTCAATTTCTACTATATGTAAAAGATCATGAAATTACATAATTTTAAGTATATAGTCTTTGTTTTAGTATTTATAGAAAAATTAGTGAAATCTCACATTTTAAAGTCTATAGCCATCAATTTCTACTATATGCAAAAAAATTATGAAACTAAATAATTTGAAGTCTATAGTCTTTAGTTTTTCGTGTTTCTAGAAAAATTAGTGAAATCTCACATTTTAAAGCATATAGCCTTCAATTTCGACTCTATGTAAAAAAATCATGAAGTTACATAATTTGAAGTCTATAGTCTTTGTTTTTTAGTATTTCTAGAAAAATTAGTGAAATCTCACATTTTAAAGTCTATAGCCTTCAATTTCTACTTTATGTAAAAAATCTTGAAATTACACAATTTTAAGTCTATAGTCTTTGTTTTTTAGTGTTTCTAGAAAAATTAGTGAAATCTCACATTTTAAAGCCTATAGCCTTCAATTTCTACTATATGTAAAAGATCATGAAATTACATAATTTTAAGTATATAGTCTTTGTTTTTAGTATTTATAGAAAAATTAGTGAAATCTCAATTTTAAAGCCTATAGCCTTCAATTTCTACTATATGCAAAAAAATCATGAAACTACATAATTTGAAGTCTATAGTCTTTGTTTTTTAGTGTTTCTAGAAAAATTAGTGAAATCTCACATTTTAAAGCCTATAACCTTCAATTTCTACTATATGTAAAAATCATGAATTACATAATTTTTAAGTATATAGTCTTTGTTTTTCGTGTTTCTAGAAAAATTAGTGAAATCTCACATTTTAAAGCTATAGCCTTCAATTTCGACTCTATGTAAAAAAATCATGAATTACATAATTTGAAGTCTATAGTCTTTTTTTTTAGTATTTCTAGAAAAATTAGTGAAATCTCACATTTTAAAGCCTATAACCTTCAATTTCTACTATATGTAAAAGATCATGAAATTACATAATTTTAAGTATATAGTCTTTGTTTTTAGTATTTATAGAAAAATAGTGAAATCTCACATTTTAAAGCCTATAGCCATCAATTTCTACTATATGCAAAAAAATTATGAAATTACATAATTTGAAGTCTATAGTCTTTAGTTTTTCGTGTTTCTAGAAAAATTAGTGAAATCTCACATTTTAAAGCTATAGCCTTCAATTTCGACTCTATGTAAAAAAATCATGAAGTTACATAATTTGAAGTCTATAGTCTTTGTTTTTTAGTATTTCTAGAAAAATTAGTGAAATCTCACATTTTAAAGTCTATAGCCTTCAATTTCTACTTTATGTAAAAAATCTTGAAATTACAATTTTAAGTCTATAGTCTTTGTTTTTTAGTGTTTCTAGAAAAATTAGTGAAATCTCACATTTTAAAGCCATTAGCCTTCAATTTCTACTATATGTTAAAAAAATCATGAAATTACATAATTTGAAATCTATAGTCTTTGTTTTTTAGTGTTTCTAGAAAAATTAGTGAAATCTCACATTTTAAAGCCTATAGCCTTCAATTTCTACTATATGTAAAAGATCATGAAATTACATAATTTTAAGTATATAGTCTTTGTTTTAGTATTTATAGAAAAATTAGTAAAATCTCAAATTTTAAAGCCTATAGCCTTCAATTTCTACTATATGCAAAAAAATCATGAAACTACAATTTGTCTATAGTCTTTGTTTTTTAGTGTTTCTAGAAAAATTAGTGAAATCTCACATTTTAAAGCCTATAACCTTCAATTTCTACTATATGTAAAAGATCATGAAATTACATAATTTTAAGTATATAGTCTTTGTTTTTAGTATTTATAGAAAAATTAGTGAAATCTCACATTTTAAAGTCTATAGCCATCAATTTCTACTATATGCAAAAAAATTATGAAACTACATAATTTGAAGTCTATAGTCTTTAGTTTTCGTGTTTCTAGAAAAATTAGTGAAATCTCACATTTTAAAGCCTATAGCCTTCAATTTCGACTCTATGTAAAAAATCATGAAGTTACATAATTTGAAGTCTATAGTCTTTGTTTTTAGTATTTCTAGAAAAATTAGTGAAATCTCACATTTTAAAGTCTATAGCCTTCAATTTCTACTTTATGTAAAAAATCTTGAAATTACACAATTTTAAGTCTATAGTCTTTGTTTTTAGTGTTTATAGAAAAATTAGTGAAATCTCACATTTTAAAGCCATTAGCCTTCAATTTCTACTATATGTTAAAATATCATGAAATTACATAATTTGAAATCTATAGTCTTTGTTTTTTAGTGTTTCTAGAAAAATTAGTGAAATCTCACATTTTAAAGCCTATAACCTTCAATTTCTACTATATGCAAAAAAATCATGAAACTACATAATTTGAAGTCTATAGTCTTTGTTTTTTAGTGTTTCTAGAAAAATTAGTGAAATCTCACATTTTAAAGTCTATAGCCATCAATTTCTACTATATGCAAAAAAATTATGAAACTAAATAATTTGAAGTCTATAGTCTTTAGTTTTTCGTGTTTCTAGAAAAATTAGTGAAATCTCACATTTTAAAGCATATAGCCTTCAATTTCGACTCTATGTAAAAAAATCATGAAGTTACATAATTTGAAGTCTATAGTCTTTGTTTTTTAGTATTTCTAGAAAAATTAGTGAAATCTCACATTTTAAAGTCTATAGCCTTCAATTTCTACTTTATGTAAAAAATCTTGAAATTACACAATTTTAAGTCTATAGTCTTTGTTTTTTAGTGTTTATAGAAAAATTAGTGAAATCTCACATTTTAAAGCCATTAGCCTTCAATTTCTACTATATGTTAAAATATCATGAAATTACATAATTTGAAATCTATAGTCTTTGTTTTTTAGTGTTTCTAGAAAAATTAGTGAAATCTCACATTTTAAAGCCTATAACCTTCAATTTCTACTATATGTTAAAATATCATGAAATTACATAATTTGAAATCTATAGTCTTTGTTTTTTAGTGTTTCTAGAAAAATTAGTGAAATCTCACATTTTAAAGCCTATAACCTTCAATTTCTACTATATGCAAAAAAATCATGAAACTACATAATTTGAAGTCTATAGTCTTTGTTTTTTAGTGTTTCTAGAAAAATTAGTGAAATCTCACATTTTAAAGCCTATAACCTTCAATTTCTACTATATGTAAAAGATCATGAAATTACATAATTTTAAGTATATAGTCTTTGTTTTTAGTATTTATAGAAAAATTAGTGAAATCTCACATTTTAAAGTCTATAGCCATCAATTTCTACTATATGCAAAAAAATTATGAAACTAAATAATTTGAAGTCTATAGTCTTTAGTTTTTCGTGTTTCTAGAAAAATTAGTGAAATCTCACATTTTAAAGCATATAGCCTTCAATTTCGACTCTATGTAAAAAAATCATGAAGTTACATAATTTGAAGTCTATAGTCTTTGTTTTTTAGTATTTCTAGAAAAATTAGTGAAATCTCACATTTTAAAGTCTATAGCCTTCAATTTCTACTTTATGTAAAAAATCTTGAAATTACACAATTTTAAGTCTATAGTCTTTGTTTTTTAGTGTTTCTAGAAAAATTAGTGAAATCTCACATTTTAAAGCCTATAGCCTTCAATTTCTACTATATGTAAAAGATCATGAAATTACATAATTTTAAGTATATAGTCTTTGTTTTTAGTATTTATAGAAAAATTAGTAAAATCTCAAATTTTAAAGCCTATAGCCTTCAATTTCTACTATATGCAAAAAAATCATGAAACTACATAATTTGAAGTCTATAGTCTTTGTTTTTAGTGTTTCTAGAAAAATTAGTGAAATCTCACATTTTAAAGCCTATAACCTTCAATTTCTACTATATGTAAAAGATCATGAAATTACATAATTTTAAGTATATAGTCTTTTTTTAGTATTTATAGAAAAATTAGTGAAATCTCACATTTTAAAGTCTATAGCCATCAATTTCTACTATATGCAAAAAAATTATGAAACTACATAATTTGAAGTCTATAGTCTTTAGTTTTTGTTTCTAGAAAAATTAGTGAAATCTCACATTTTTAAAGCCTATAGCCTTCAATTTCGACTCTATGTAAAAAAATCATGAAGTTACATAATTTGAAGTCTATAGTCTTTGTTTTTTAGTATTTCTAGAAAAATTAGTGAAATCTCACATTTTAAAGTCTATAGCCTTCAATTTCTACTTTATGTAAAAAATCTTGAAATTACACAATTTTAAGTCTATAGTCTTTGTTTTTTAGTGTTTATAGAAAAATTAGTGAAATCTCACATTTTAAAGCCATTAGCCTTCAATTTCTACTATATGTTAAAATATCATGAAATTACATAATTTGAAATCTATAGTCTTTGTTTTTAGTGTTTCTAGAAAAATTAGTGAAATCTCACATTTTAAAGCCTATAACCTTCAATTTCTACTATATGCAAAAAAATCATGAAACTACATAATTTGAAGTCTATAGTCTTTGTTTTTTAGTGTTTCTAGAAAAATTAGTGAAATCTCACATTTTAAAGTCTATAGCCATCAATTTCTACTATATGCAAAAAAATTATGAAACTAAATAATTTGAAGTCTATAGTCTTTAGTTTTTCGTGTTTCTAGAAAAATTAGTGAAATCTCACATTTTAAAGCATATAGCCTTCAATTTCGACTCTATGTAAAAAAATCATGAAGTTACATAATTTGAAGTCTATAGTCTTTGTTTTTTAGTATTTCTAGAAAAATTAGTGAAATCTCACATTTTAAAGTCTATAGCCTTCAATTTCTACTTTATGTAAAAAAAATTACACAATTTTAAGTCTATAGTCTTTGTTTTTTAGTGTTTATAGAAAAATTAGTGAAATCTCACATTTTAAAGCCATAGCCTTCAATTTCTACTATATGTTAAAAATCATGAAATTACATAATTTGAAATCTATAGTCTTTGTTTTTTATAGAAAAATTAGTGAAATCTCACATTTTAAAGCCATAGCCTTCAATTTCTACTATATGTTAAAATATCATGAAATTACATAATTTGAAATCTATAGTCTTTGTTTTTTAGTGTTTCTAGAAAATTAGTGAAATCTCACATTTTAAAGCCTATAACCTTCAATTTTACTATATGCAAAAAAATCATGAAACTACATAATTTGAAGTCTATAGTCTTTGTTTTTTAGTGTTTCTAGAAAAATTAGTGAAATCTCACATTTTAAAGCCTATAACCTTCAATTTCTACTATATGTAAAAGATCATGAAATTACATAATTTTAAGTATATAGTCTTTTTTTTAGTATTTATAGAAAAATTAGTGAATCTCACATTTTAAAGTCTATAGCCATCAATTTCTACTATATGCAAAAAAATTATGAAACTAAATAATTTGAAGTCTATAGTCTTTAGTTTTTCGTGTTTCTAGAAAAATTAGTGAAATCTCACATTTTAAAGCATATAGCCTTCAATTTCGACTCTATGTAAAAAAATCATGAAGTTACATAATTTGAAGTCTATAGTCTTTGTTTTTTTAGTATTTCTAGAAAAATTAGTGAAATCTCACATTTTAAAGTCTATAGCCTTCAATTTCTACTTTATGTAAAAAATCTTGAAATTACACAATTTAAGTCTATAGTCTTTGTTTTAGTGTTTTCTAGAAAAATTAGTGAAATCTCACATTTTAAAGCCTATTAGCCTTCAATTTCTACTATATGTAAAAGATCATGAAATTACATAATTTTAAGTATATAGTCTTTGTTTTTAGTATTTATAGAAAAATTAGTAAAATCTCAAATTTTAAAGCCTATAGCCTTCAATTTCTACTATATGCAAAAAAATCATGAAACTACATAATTTGAAGTCTATAGTCTTTTTTTTAGTGTTTCTAGAAAAATTAGTGAAATCTCACATTTTAAAGCCTATAACCTTCAATTTCTACTATATGTAAAAGATCATGAAATTACATAATTTTAAGTATATAGTCTTTGTTTTTAGTATTTATAGAAAAATTAGTGAAATCTCACATTTTAAAGTCTATAGCCATCAATTTCTACTATATGCAAAAAAATTATGAAATACATAATTTGAAGTCTATAGTCTTTAGTTTTTTCGTGTTTCTAGAAAAATTAGTGAAATCTCACATTTTAAGCCTATAGCCTTCAATTTCGACTCTATGTAAAAAAATCATGAAGTTACATAATTTGAAGTCTATAGTCTTTGTTTTTTAGTATTTCTAGAAAAATTAGTGAAATCTCACATTTTAAAGTCTATAGCCTTCAATTTCTACTTTATGTAAAAAATCTTGAAATTACACAATTTTTAAGTCTATAGTCTTTGTTTTTTAGTGTTTATAGAAAAATTAGTGAAATCTCACATTTTAAAGCCATTAGCCTTCAATTTCTACTATATGTTAAAATATCATGAAATTACATAATTTGAAATCTATAGTCTTTGTTTTTAGTGTTTCTAGAAAAATTAGTGAAATCTCACATTTTAAAGCCTATAACCTTCAATTTCTACTATATGCAAAAAATCATGAAACTACATAATTTGAAGTCTATAGTCTTTTTTTTAGTTTCTAGAAAAATTAGTGAAATCTCACATTTTAAAGTCTATAGCCATCAATTTCTACTATATGCAAAAAAAATTATGAAACTAAATAATTTGAAGTCTATAGTCTTTAGTTTTTCGTGTTTCTAGAAAAATTAGTGAAATCTCACATTTTAAAGCATATAGCCTTCAATTTCGACTCTATGTAAAAAAATCATGAAGTTACATAATTTGAAGTCTATAGTCTTTGTTTTTTAGTATTTCTAGAAAAATTAGTGAAATCTCACATTTTAAAGTCTATAGCCTTCAATTTCTACTTTATGTAAAAAATCTTGAAATTACACAATTTTAAGTCTATAGTCTTTGTTTTTTAGTGTTTATAGAAAAATTAGTGAAATCTCACATTTTAAAGCCATTAGCCTTCAATTTCTACTATATGTTAAAATATCATGAAATTACATAATTTGAAATCTATAGTCTTTGTTTTTAGTGTTTCTAGAAAAATTAGTGAAATCTCACATTTTAAAGCCTATAACCTTCAATTTCTACTATATGCAAAAAAATCATGAAACTACATAATTTGAAGTCTATAGTCTTTGTTTTTTAGTGTTTCTAGAAAAATTAGTGAAATCTCACATTTTAAAGCCTATAACCTTCAATTTCTACTATATGTAAAAGATCATGAAATTACATAATTTTAAGTATATAGTCTTTGTTTTTAGTATTTATAGAAAAATTAGTGAAATCTCACATTTTTAAAGTCTATAGCCATCAATTTCTACTATATGCAAAAAAATTATGAAACTAAATAATTTGAAGTCTATAGTCTTTAGTTTTTCGTGTTTCTAGAAAAATTAGTGAAATCTCACATTTTAAAGCATATAGCCTTCAATTTCGACTCTATGTAAAAAAATCATGAAGTTACATAATTTGAAGTCTATAGTCTTTGTTTTTTAGTATTTCTAGAAAAATTAGTGAAATCTCACATTTTAAAGTCTATAGCCTTCAATTTCTACTTTATGTAAAAAATCTTGAAATTACACAATTTTAAGTCTATAGTCTTTGTTTTTAGTGTTTATAGAAAAATTAGTGAAATCTCACATTTTAAAGCCATTAGCCTTCAATTTCTACTATATGTTTAAAAATCATGAAATTACATAATTTGAAATCTATAGTCTTTGTTTTTTAGTGTTTCTAGAAAAATTAGTGAAATCTCACATTTTAAAGCCTATAGCCTTCAATTTCTACTATATGTAAAAGATCATGAAATTACATAATTTTAAGTATATAGTCTTTTTTTAGTATTTATAGAAAAATTAGTGAAATCTCAAATTTTAAAGCCCTTCAATTTCTACTATATGCAAAAAAATCATGAAACTACATAATTTGAAGTCTATAGTCTTTTTAGTGTTTCTAGAAAAATTAGTGAAATCTCACATTTTAAAGCCTATAACCTTCAATTTCTACTATATGTAAAAGATCATGAAATTACATAATTTTAAGTATATAGTCTTTGTTTTTAATTTATAGAAAAATTAGTGAAATCTCACATTTTAAAGTCTATAGCCATCAATTTCTACTATATGCAAAAAAATTATGAAACTACATAATTTGAAGTCTATAGTCTTTAGTTTTTCGTGTTTCTAGAAAAATTAGTGAAATCTCACATTTTAAAGCCTATAGCCTTCAATTTCGACTCTATGTAAAAAAATCATGAAGTTACATAATTTGAAGTCTATAGTCTTTGTTTTTTAGTATTTCTAGAAAAATTAGTGAAATCTCACATTTTAAAGTCTATAGCCTTCAATTTCTACTTTATGTAAAAAATCTTGAAATTACACAATTTTAAGTCTATAGTCTTTGTTTTTTAGTGTTATAGAAAAATTAGTGAAATCTCACATTTTAAAGCCATTAGCCTTCAATTTCTACTATATGTTAAAAAATCATGAAATTACATA
>RYYW01000734.1:0-21664 GCA_013621005.1 Aeschynomene evenia | reverse complement strand
GGTAGTAATTACTATAAATAGGTGATAGTGATGATAATCATTATGCATGGAATTAGTTGATTGATATTTTCCTCTTTTGGAATTCCATTCTCTTGAAATTATTCTCCCAAATTCTCCCTGATTTGATTAATTCTTTCCTTATTCATTTTCTTACCTCTAGCAAAGGTGCTTTCATTGAACACCAATTTCCATTTTCATGATGGATTACTGAACTCAGTCACAAAGCAAATCAACACAGTGAATGAATATCATGATGATTTCATGACCTATGCTGAGAATGTTCATATCACAGATCCTAAGATATTGTTGAATTGCTTTATCAGCAGATTAAAAGTCGAGATGCATTTGGAGGTTATACGTAAAATGCCAAAATCTATTCTAGAGGCTTGGTTCGTGAAAGATTAAGTGAGTTTAGAATTATATATGAGAAGCAAGAGGAGCAAGCAAATTCAGACTCAATCATAGCTCATAATTGGAAAGACCAATTCACCAACAACAAGATGCACAAATAAAAATTCCAGATCCAAAATATTCATATCAACCAAACTCAGAAGTTAATCCAGAAATTCATCGGGTAATAAATTCAGTTCCGAAATTAAGAACAACAACAAATCAAATATCAATTCCAAATAATCCAAATTCAATTGGAAAGCAAAATTCAGAAATGGGAGATTAAGACGAGAACCTATGCCTACATCTGCAACTTCAAGCAATCTACGAGGACGACCTGAGTTACAGCAACGATCAATCAATTGCGTTGGCGATCGAGATGGCACCGATGGAAGCAACCAAGGATCTTGAAACAAGAAGCGGCACAGCTCAGGCAGAAGCAGCGCCGCGCACGCGGTGGTAGATAGCACGAGGTCAGTGCTTTTCCAGCAACGGAGGAAGTGGTGCAGGGCGCACCGGAAATCGTGACTTGCAGTGGTGATCCTCGAACGAGTGATGGAGGGTTTCATCGCTGCAAGGGTGATTCAATTGGACCCTTTAATCGAACCCTTCAAATCATGGCTAAGCCACCTCCACTCATGGCCCATCATTTCCTTGGGATCACGACTGTAGGATCAAACAAAGAAGGAGGAGTACAAGGTGGTGGTGACAGGAACGAATTGTGAAATCGAAGGCGCTAGGGCCGATGGAACACGCGGAGGCCCGCACGCCTCGTGGATGGTGACCATCGTGGGAGACACAAGGATGAAGAAGGAGCGCGCGACGACATTGAGAACTCCGACGCTAGTGACCGGGTTCGGTCTTCGGATGGCAGTGATGTGGAACACCATGGGAGCAACTCTGATGACAAGATTAATCTGGAAGCAGAGTAAAGACCTGGGGTGACAACTCCCACCCTATTGGGCCAATGCTCAGCCCAAAAACGGAGAATCAAGAATTAACTACTGTGGGCCTAATCTTCATCGCCACAACCTAAATAATAGAAATGAAAGAATAAATCAAAAAATTTACTATTGGGACAACTCCTATTTTTGCAGAACCTAATTCTTATATGGTTTTAGTTGATGAAAATAAATTTTATCAATGGGATCCTGGTGGTAGTTTTTTTTAACAATAGCATAGAAATAGGATAGGAATATTATTTTTAGAATTAATTATTTTTCTATTATTGTAATTATGATAGACATTTTACGTTTCTACCACAACCTTGAGGGCAAGGTTGTCTTTAAGGCGAAGGTATTGTAAGGAGTAAATTATTGGGTCCAAAGCTCAGTTAGGAAAAGGTAGTAATTACTATAAATAGGTGATAGTGATGATAATCATTATGCATGGAATTAGTTGATTGATATTTTCCTCTTTTGGAATTCCATTCTCTTGAAATTATTCTCCCAAATTCTCCCTGATTTGATTAATTCTTTCCTTATTCATTTTCTTACCTCTAGCAAAGGTGCTTTCATTGAACACCAATTTCCATTTTCATGATGGATTACTGAACTCAGTCACAAAGCAAATCAACACAGTGAATGAATATCATGATGATTTCATGACCTATGCTGAGAATGTTCATATCACAGATCCTAAGATATTGTTGAATTGCTTTATCAGCAGATTAAAAGTCGAGATGCATTTGGAGGTTATACGTAAAATGCCAAAATCTATTCTAGAGGCTTGGTTCGTTGAAAGATTAAGTGAGTTTAGAATTGCATATGAGAAGCAAGAGGAGCAAGCAAATTCAGACTCAATCATAGCTCATAATTTGGAAAGACCAATTCACCAACAACAAGATGCACAAATAAAAATTCCAGATCCAAAATATTCATATCAACCAAACTCAGAAGTTAATCCAGAAATTCATCGGGTAATAAATTCAGTTCCGAAATTAAGAACAACAACAAATCAAATATCAATTCCAAATAATCCAAATTCAATTGGAAAGCAAAATTCAGAAATGGGAGATTAAGACGAGAACCTATGCCTACATCTGCAACTTCAAGCAATCTACGAGGACGACCTGAGTTACAGCAACGATCAATCAATTGCGTTGGCGATCGAGATGGCACCGATGGAAGCAACCAAGGATCTTGAAACAAGAAGCGGCACAGCTCCAGCAGAAGCAGCGCCGCGCACGCGGTGGTAGATAGCACCGAGGTCAGTGCTTTTCCAGCAACGGAGGAAGTGGTGCAGGGCGCACCGGAAATCGTGACTTGCAGTGGTGATCCTCGAACGAGTGATGGAGGGTTTCATCGCTGCAAGGGTGATTCAATTGGACCCTTTAATCGAACCCTTCAAATCATGGCTAAGCCACCTCCACTCATGGCCCATCATTCCTTGGGATCACGACTGTAGGGATCAAACAAAGAAGGAGGAGTACAAGGTGGTGGTGACAGGAACGAATTGTGAAATCGAAGGCGCTAGGCCGATGGAACACGCGGAGGCCCGCACGCCTCGTGGATGGTGACCATCGTGGGAGACACAAGGATGAAGAAGGAGCGCGCGACGACATTGAGAACTCCG
Source organism: Aeschynomene evenia (assembly GCA_013621005.1). Lineage (NCBI taxonomy): Eukaryota > Viridiplantae > Streptophyta > Magnoliopsida > Fabales > Fabaceae > Aeschynomene > Aeschynomene evenia. The sequence continues at coordinate 18,700 of RYYW01000734.1, read as the reverse complement.
ACGCTAGTGACCGGGTTCGGTCTTCGGATGGCAGTGATGTGGAACACCATGGGAGCAACTCTGATGACAAGATTAATCTGGAAGCAGAGTAAAGACCTGGGGGTGACAACTCCCACCCTATTGGGCCAATGCTCAGCCCAAAAACGGAGAATCAAGAATTAACTACTGTGGGCCTAATCTTCATCGCCACAACCTAAATAATAGAAATGAAAGAATAAATCAAAAAATTTACTATTGGGACAACTCCTAATTTTTGCAGAACCTAATTCTTATATGGTTTTAGTTGATGAAAATAAATTTTATCAATGGGATCCTGGTGGTAGTTTTTTTTAACAATAGCATAGAAATAGGATAGGAATATTATTTTTAGAATTAATTATTTTTCTATTAATTGTAATTATGATAGACATTTTACGTTTCTACCACAACCTTGAGGGCAAGGTTGTCTTTAAGGCGAAGGTATTGTAAGGAGTAAATTATTGGGTCCAAAGCTCAGTTAGGAAAAGGTAGTAATTACTATAAATAGGTGATAGTGATAATCATTATGCATGGAATTAGTTGATTGATATTTTCCTCTTTGGAATTCCATTCTCTGAAATTATTCTCCCAAATTCTCCCTGATTTGATTAATTCTTTCCTTATTCATTTTCTTACCTCTAGCAAAGGTGCTTTCATTGAACACCAATTTCCATTTTCATGATGGATTACTGAACTCAGTCACAAAGCAAATCAACACAGTGAATGAATATCATGATGATTTTCATGACCTATGCTGAGAATGTTCATATCACAGATCCTAAGATATTGTTGAATTGCTTTATCAGCAGATTAAAAGTCGAGATACATTTGGAGGTTATACGTAAAATGCCAAAATCTATTCTAGAGGCTTGGTTCGTTGAAAGATTAAGTGAGTTTAGAATTGCATATGAGAAGCAAGAGGAGCAAGCAAATTCAGACTCAATCATAGCTCATAATTTGGAAAGACCAATTCACCAACAACAAGATGCACAAATAAAAATTCCAGATCCAAAATATTCATATCAACCAAACTCAGAAGTTAATCCAGAAATTCATCGGGTAATAAATTCAGTTCCGAAATTAAGAACAACAACAAATCAAATATCAATTCCAAATAATCCAAATTCAATTGGAAAGCAAAATTCAGAAATGGGAGATTAAGACGAGAACCTATGCCTACATCTGCAACTTCAAGCAATCTACGAGGACGACCTGAGTTACAGCAACGATCAATCAATTGCGTTGGCGATCGAGATGGCACCGATGGAAGCAACCAAGGATCTTGAAACAAGAAGCGGCACAGCTCCAGGCAGAAGCAGCGCCGCGCACGCGGTGGTAGATAGCACCGAGGTCAGTGCTTTTCCAGCAACGGAGGAAGTGGTGCAGGGCGCACCGGAAATCGTGACTTGCAGTGGTGATCCTCGAACGAGTGATGGAGGGTTTCATCGCTGCAAGGGTGATTCAATTGGACCCTTTAATCGAACCCTTCAAATCATGGCTAAGCCACCTCCACTCATGGCCCATCATTTCCTTGGGATCACGACTGTAGGGATCAAACAAAGAAGGAGGAGTACAAGGTGGTGGTGACAGGAACGAATTGTGAAATCGAAGGCGCTAGGGCCGATGGAACACGCGGAGGCCCGCACGCCTCGTGGATGGTGACCATCGTGGGAGACACAAGGATGAAGAAGGAGCGCGCGACGACATTGAGAACTCCGACGCTAGTGACCGGGTTCGGTCTTCGGATGGCAGTGATGTGGAACACCATGGGAGCAACTCTGATGACAAGATTAATCTGGAAGCAGAGTAAAGACCTGGGGGTGACTCCCACCCTATTGGGCCAATGCTCAGCCCAAAAACGGAGAATCAAGAATTAACTACTGTGGGCCTAATCTTCATCGCCACAACCTAAATAATAGAAATGAAAGAATAAATCAAAAAATTTACTATTGGGACAACTCCTAATTTTTGCAGAACCTAATTCTTATATGGTTTTAGTTGATGAAAATAAATTTTATCAATGGGATCCTGGTGGTAGTTTTTTTAACAATAGCATAGAAATAGGATAGGAATATTATTTTTAGAATTAATTATTTTTCTATTAATTGTAATTATGATAGACATTTTACGTTTCTACCACAACCTTGAGGGCAAGGTTGTCTTTAAGCGAAGGTATTGTAAGGAGTAAATTATTGGGTCCAAAGCTCAGTTAGGAAAAGGTGTAATTACTATAAATAGGTGATAGTGATGATAATCATTATGCATGGAATTAGTTGATTGATATTTTCCTCTTTTGGAATTCCATTCTCTTGAAATTATTCTCCCAAATTCTCCCTGATTTGATTAATTCTTTCCTTATTCATTTTCTTACCTCTAGCAAAGGTGCTTCATTGAACACCAATTTCCATTTTCATGATGGATTACTGAACTCAGTCACAAGCAAATCAAACAGTGAATGAATATCATGATGATTTCATGACCTATGCTGAGAATGTTCATATCACAGATCCTAAGATATTGTTGAATTGCTTTATCAGCAGATTAAAAGTCGAGATGCATTTGGAGGTTATACGTAAAATGCCAAAATCTATTCTAGAGGCTTGGTTCGTTGAAAGATTAAGTGAGTTTAGAATTATATATGAGAAGCAAGAGGAGCAAGCAAATTCAGACTCAATCATAGCTCATAATTTGGAAAGACCAATTCACCAACAACAAGATGCACAAATAAAAATTCCAGATCCAAAATATTCATATCAACCAAACTCAGAAGTTAATCCAGAAATTCATCGGGTAATAAATTCAGTTCCGAAATTAAGAACAACAACAAATCAAATATCAATTCCAAATAATCCAAATTCAATTGGAAAGCAAAATTCAGAAATGGGAGATTAAGACGAGAACCTATGCCTACATCTGCAACTTCAAGCAATCTACGAGGACGACCTGAGTTACAGCAACGATCAATCAATTGCGCGTGGCGATCGAGATGGCACCGATGGAAGCAACCAAGGATCTTGAAACAAGAAGCGGCACAGCTCCAGGCAGAAGCAGCGCCGCGCACGCGGTGGTAGATAGCCGAGGTCAGTGCTTTTCCAGCAACGGAGGAAGTGGTGCAGGGCGCACCGGAAATCGTGACTTGCAGTGGTGATCCTCGAACGAGTGATGGAGGGTTTCATCGCTGCAAGGGTGATTCAATTGGACCCTTTAATCGAACCCTTCAAATCATGGCTAAGCCACCTCCACTCATGGCCCATCATTTCCTTGGGATCACGACTGTAGGGATCAAACAAAGAAGGAGGAGTACAAGGTGGTGGTGACAGGAACGAATTGTGAAATCGAAGGCGCTAGGGCCGATGGAACACGCGGAGGCCCGCACGCCTCGTGGATGGTGACCATCGTGGGAGACACAAGGATGAAGAAGGAGCGCGCGACGACATTGAGAACTCCGACGCTAGTGACCGGGTTCGGTCTTCGGATGGCAGTGATGTGGAACACCATGGGAGCAACTCTGATGACAAGATTAATCTGGAAGCAGAGTAAAGACCTGGGGGTGACAACTCCCACCCTATTGGGCCAATGCTCAGCCCAAAAACGGAGAATCAAGAATTAACTACTGTGGGCCTAATCTTCATCGCCACAACCTAAATAATAGAAATGAAAGAATAAATCAAAAAATTTACTATTGGGACAACTCCTAATTTTTGCAGAACCTAATTCTTATATGGTTTTAGTTGATGAAAATAAATTTTATCAATGGGATCCTGGTGGTAGTTTTTTTTAACAATAGCATAGAAATAGGATAGGAATATTATTTTTAGAATTAATTATTTTTCTATTAATTGTAATTATGATAGACATTTTACGTTTCTACCACAACCTTGAGGGCAAGGTTGTCTTTAAGGCGAAGGTATTGTAAGGAGTAAATTATTGGGTCCAAAGCTCAGTTAGGAAAAGGTAGTAATTACTATAAATAGGTGATAGTGATGATAATCATTATGCATGGAATTAGTTGATTGATATTTTCCTCTTTTGGAATTCCATTCTCTTGAAATTATTCTCCCAAATTCTCCCTGATTTGATTAATTCTTTCCTTATTCATTTCTTACCTCTAGCAAAGGTGCTTTCATTGAACACCAATTTCCATTTTCATGATGGATTACTGAACTCAGTCACAAAGCAAATCAACACAGTGAATGAATATCATGATGATTTCATGACCTATGCTGAGAATGTTCATATCACAGATCCTAAGATATTGTTGAATTGCTTTATCAGCAGATTAAAAGTCGAGAGCATTTGGAGGTTATACGTAAAATGCCAAAATCTATTCTAGAGGCTTGGTTCGTTGAAAGATTAAGTGAGTTTAGAATTATATATGAGAAGCAAGAGGAGCAAGCAAATTCAGACTCAATCATAGCTCATAATTTGGAAAGACCAATTCACCAACAACAAGATGCACAAATAAAAATTCCAGATCCAAAATATTCATATCAACCAAACTCAGAAGTTAATCCAGAAATTCATCGGGTAATAAATTCAGTTCCGAAATTAAGAACAACAACAAATCAAATATCAATTCCAAATAATCCAAATTCAATTGGAAAGCAAAATTCAGAAATGGGAGATTAAGACGAGAACCTATGCCTACATCTGCAACTTCAAGCAATCTACGAGGACGACCTGAGTTACAGCAACGATCAATCAATTGCGTTGGCGATCGAGATGGCACCGATGGAAGCAACCAAGGATCTTGAAACAAGAAGCGGCACAGCTCCAGCAGAAGCAGCGCCGCGCACGCGGTGGTAGATAGCACGAGGTCAGTGCTTTTCCAGCAACGGAGGAAGTGGTGCAGGGCGCACCGGAAATCGTGACTTGCAGTGGTGATCCTCGAACGAGTGATGGAGGGTTTCATCGCTGCAAGGGTGATTCAATTGGACCCTTTAATCGAACCCTTCAAATCATGGCTAAGCCACCTCCACTCATGGCCCATCATTTCCTTGGGATCACGACTGTAGGGATCAAAAAAGAAGGAGGAGTACAAGGTGGTGGTGACAGGAACGAATTGTGAAATCGAAGGCGCTAGGGCCGATGGAACACGCGGAGGCCCGCACGCCTCGTGGATGGTGACCATCGTGGGAGACACAAGGATGAAGAAGGAGCGCGCGACGACATTGAGAACTCCGACGCTAGTGACCGGGTTCGGTCTTCGGATGGCAGTGATGTGGAACACCATGGGAGCAACTCTGATGACAAGATTAATCTGGAAGCAGAGTAAAGACCTGGGGGTGACAACTCCCACCCTATTGGGCCAATGCTCAGCCCAAAAACGGAGAATCAAGAATTAACTACTGTGGGCCTAATCTTCATCGCCACAACCTAAATAATAGAAATGAAAGAATAAATCAAAAAATTTACTATTGGGACAACTCCTAATTTTTGCAGAACCTAATTCTTATATGGTTTTAGTTGATGAAAATAAATTTTATCAATGGGATCCTGGTGGTAGTTTTTTTTAACAATAGCATAGAAATAGGATAGGAATATTATTTTTAGAATTAATTATTTTTCTATTAATTGTAATTATGATAGACATTTTACGTTTCTACCACAACCTTGAGGGCAAGGTTGTCTTTAAGGCGAAGGTATTGTAAGGAGTAAATTATTGGGTCCAAAGCTCAGTTAGGAAAAGGTAGTAATTACTATAAATAGGTGATAGTGATGATAATCATTATGCATGGAATTAGTTGATTGATATTTTCCTCTTTTGGAATTCCATTCTCTTGAAATTATTCTCCCAAATTCTCCCTGATTTGATTAATTCTTTCCTTATTCATTTTCTTACCTCTAGCAAAGGTGCTTTCATTGAACACCAATTTCCATTTTCATGATGGATTACTGAACTCAGTCACAAAGCAAATCAACACAGTGAATGAATATCATGATGATTTCATGACCTATGCTGAGAATGTTCATATCACAGATCCTAAGATATTGTTGAATTGCTTTATCAGCAGATTAAAAGTCGAGATGCATTTGGAGGTTATACGTAAAATGCCAAAATCTATTCTAGAGGCTTGGTTCGTTGAAAGATTAAGTGAGTTTAGAATTATATATGAGAAGCAAGAGGAGCAAGCAAATTCAGACTCAATCATAGCTCATAATTTGGAAAGACCAATTCACCAACAACAAGATGCACAAATAAAAATTCCAGATCCACAATATTCATATCAACCAAACTCAGAAGTTAATCCAGAAATTCATCGGGTAATAAATTCAGTTCCGAAATTAAGAACAACAAAAAATCAAATATCAATTCCAAATAATCCAAATTCAATTGGAAAGCAAAATTCAGAAATGGGAGATTAAGACGAGAACCTATGCCTACATCTGCAACTTCAAGCAATCTACGAGGACGACCTGAGTTACAGCAACGATCAATCAATTGCGTTGGCGATCGAGATGGCACCGATGGAAGCAACCAAGGATCTTGAAACAAGAAGCGGCACAGCTCCAGGCAGAAGCAGCGCCGCGCACGCGGTGGTAGATAGCACGAGGTCAGTGCTTTTCCAGCAACGGAGGAAGTGGTGCAGGGCGCACCGGAAATCGTGACTTGCAGTGGTGATCCTCGAACGAGTGATGGAGGGTTTCATCGCTGCAAGGGTGATTCAATTGGACCCTTTAATCGAACCCTTCAAATCATGGCTAAGCCACCTCCACTCATGGCCCATCATTTCCTTGGGATCACGACTGTAGGGATCAAACAAAGAAGGAGGAGTACAAGGTGGTGGTGACAGGAACGAATTGTGAAATCGAAGGCGCTAGGGCCGATGGAACACGCGGAGGCCCGCACGCCTCGTGGATGGTGACCATCGTGGGAGACACAAGGATGAAGAAGGAGCGCGCGACGACATTGAGAACTCCGACGCTAGTGACCGGGTTCGGTCTTCGGATGGCAGTGATGTGGAACACCATGGGAGCAACTCTGATGACAAGATTAATCTGGAAGCAGAGTAAAGACCTGGGGGTGACAACTCCCACCCTATTGGGCCAATGCTCAGCCCAAAAACGGAGAATCAAGAATTAACTACTGTGGGCCTAATCTTCATCGCCACAACCTAAATAATAGAAATGAAAGAATAAATCAAAAAATTTACTATTGGGACAACTCCTATTTTTGCAGAACCTAATTCTTATATGGTTTTAGTTGATGAAAATAAATTTTATCAATGGGATCCTGGTGGTAGTTTTTTTAACAATAGCATAGAAATAGGATAGGAATATTATTTTTAGAATTAATTATTTTTCTATTAATTGTAATTATGATAGACATTTTACGTTTCTACCACAACCTTGAGGGCAAGGTTGTCTTTAAGGCGAAGGTATTGTAAGGAGTAAATTATTGGGTCCAAAGCTCAGTTAGGAAAAGGTAGTAATTACTATAAATAGGTGATAGTGATGATAATCATTATGCATGGAATTAGTTGATTGATATTTTCCTCTTTTGGAATTCCATTCTCTTGAAATTATTCTCCCAAATTCTCCCTGATTTGATTAATTCTTTCCTTATTCATTTTCTTACCTCTAGCAAAGGTGCTTTCATTGAACACCAATTTCCATTTTCATGATGGATTACTGAACTCAGTCACAAAGCAAATCAACACAGTGAATGAATATCATGATGATTTCATGACCTATGCTGAGAATGTTCATATCACAGATCCTAAGATATTGTTGAATTGCTTTATCAGCAGATTAAAAGTCGAGATGCATTTGGAGGTTATACGTAAAATGCCAAAATCTATTCTAGAGGCTTGGTTCGTTGAAAGATTAAGTGAGTTTAGAATTGCATATGAGAAGCAAGAGGAGCAAGCAAATTCAGACTCAATCATAGCTCATAATTTGGAAAGACCAATTCACCAACAACAAGATGCACAAATAAAAATTCCAGATCCAAAATATTCATATCAACCAAACTCAGAAGTTAATCCAGAAATTCATCGGGTAATAAATTCAGTTCCGAAATTAAGAACAACAACAAATCAAATATCAATTCCAAATAATCCAAATTCAATTGGAAAGCAAAATTCAGAAATGGGAGATTAAGACGAGAACCTATGCCTACATCTGCAACTTCAAGCAATCTACGAGGACGACCTGAGTTACAGCAACGATCAATCAATTGCGTTGGCGATCGAGATGGCACCGATGGAAGCAACCAAGGATCTTGAAACAAGAAGCGGCACAGCTCCAGGCAGAAGCAGCGCCGCGCACGCGGTGGTAGATAGCACCGAGGTCAGTGCTTTTCCAGCAACGGAGGAAGTGGTGCAGGGCGCACCGGAAATCGTGACTTGCAGTGGTGATCCTCGAACGAGTGATGGAGGGTTTCATCGCTGCAAGGGTGATTCAATTGGACCCTTTAATCGAACCCTTCAAATCATGGCTAAGCCACCTCCACTCATGGCCCATCATTTCCTTGGGATCACGACTGTAGGGATCAAACAAAGAAGGAGGAGTACAAGGTGGTGGTGACAGGAACGAATTGTGAAATCGAAGGCGCTAGGGCCGATGGAACACGCGGAGGCCCGCACGCCTCGTGGATGGTGACCATCGTGGGAGACACAAGGATGAAGAAGGAGCGCGCGACGACATTGAGAACTCCGACGCTAGTGACCGGGTTCGGTCTTCGGATGGCAGTGATGTGGAACACCATGGGAGCAACTCTGATGACAAGATTAATCTGGAAGCAGAGTAAAGACCTGGGGGTGACAACTCCCACCCTATTGGGCCAATGCTCAGCCCAAAAACGGAGAATCAAGAATTAACTACTGTGGGCCTAATCTTCATCGCCACAACCTAAATAATAGAAATGAAAGAATAAATCAAAAAATTTACTATTGGGACAACTCCTATTTTTGCAGAACCTAATTCTTATATGGTTTTAGTTGATGAAAATAAATTTTATCAATGGGATCCTGGTGGTAGTTTTTTTTAACAATAGCATAGAAATAGGATAGGAATATTATTTTTAGAATTAATTATTTTTCTATTAATTGTAATTATGATAGACATTTTACGTTTCTACCACAACCTTGAGGGCAAGGTTGTCTTTAAGGCGAAGGTATTGTAAGGAGTAAATTATTGGGTCCAAAGCTCAGTTAGGAAAAGGTAGTAATTACTATAAATAGGTGATAGTGATGATAATCATTATGCATGGAATTAGTTGATTGATATTTTCCTCTTTTGGAATTCCATTCTCTTGAAATTATTCTCCCAAATTCTCCCTGATTTGATTAATTCTTTCCTTATTCATTTTCTTACCTCTAGCAAAGGTGCTTTCATTGAACACCAATTTCCATTTTCATGATGGATTACTGAACTCAGTCACAAAGCAAATCAACACAGTGAATGAATATCATGATGATTTCATGACCTATGCTGAGAATGTTCATATCACAGATCCTAAGATATTGTTGAATTGCTTTATCAGCAGATTAAAAGTCGAGATGCATTTGGAGGTTATACGTAAAATGCCAAAATCTATTCTAGAGGCTTGGTTCGTTGAAAGATTAAGTGAGTTTAGAATTGCATATGAGAAGCAAGAGGAGCAAGCAAATTCAGACTCAATCATAGCTCATAATTTGGAAAGACCAATTCACCAACAACAAGATGCACAAATAAAAATTCCAGATCCAAAATATTCATATCAACCAAACTCAGAAGTTAATCCAGAAATTCATCGGGTAATAAATTCAGTTCCGAAATTAAGAACAACAACAAATCAAATATCAATTCCAAATAATCCAAATTCAATTGGAAAGCAAAATTCAGAAATGGGAGATTAAGACGAGAACCTATGCCTACATCTGCAACTTCAAGCAATCTACGAGGACGACCTGAGTTACAGCAACGATCAATCAATTGCGTTGGCGATCGAGATGGCACCGATGGAAGCAACCAAGGATCTTGAAACAAGAAGCGGCACAGCTCCAGGCAGAAGCAGCGCCGCGCACGCGGTGGTAGATAGCACTGAGGTCAGTGCTTTTCCAGCAACGGAGGAAGTGGTGCAGGGCGCACCGGAAATCGTGACTTGCAGTGGTGATCCTCGAACGAGTGATGGAGGGTTTCATCGCTGCAAGGGTGATTCAATTGGACCCTTTAATCGAACCCTTCAAATCATGGCTAAGCCACCTCCACTCATGGCCCATCATTTCCTTGGGATCACGACTGTAGGGATCAAACAAAGAAGGAGGAGTACAAGGTGGTGGTGACAGGAACGAATTGTGAAATCGAAGGCGCTAGGGCCGATGGAACACGCGGAGGCCCGCACGCCTCGTGGATGGTGACCATCGTGGGAGACACAAGGATGAAGAAGGAGCGCGCGACGACATTGAGAACTCCGACGCTAGTGACCGGGTTCGGTCTTCGGATGGCAGTGATGTGGAACACCATGGGAGCAACTCTGATGACAAGAATAATCTTGAAGCAGAGTAAAGACCTGGGGGTGACAACTCCCACCCTATTGGGCCAGTGCTCAGCCCAAAAACGGAGAATCAAGAATTAACTACTGTGGGCCTAATCTTCATCGCCACAACCTAAATAATAGAAATGAAAGAATAAATCAAAAAATTTGCTATTGGGACAACTCCTATTTTTTGCAGAACCTAATTCTTATATGGTTTTAGTTGATGAAAATAAATTTTATCAATGGGATCCTGGTGGTAGTTTTTTTTAACAATAGCATAGAAATAGGATAGGAATATTATTTTTAGAATTAATTATTTTTCTATTAATTGTAATTATGATAGACATTTTACGTTTCTACCACAACCTTGAGGGCAAGGTTGTCTTTAAGGCGAAGGTATTGTAAGGAGTAAATTATTGGGTCCAAAGCTCAGTTAGGAAAAGGTAGTAATTACTATAAATAGGTGATAGTGATGATAATCATTATGCATGGAATTAGTTGATTGATATTTTCCTCTTTTGGAATTCTATTCTCTTGAAATTATTCTCCCAAATTCTCCCTGATTTGATTAATTCTTTCCTTATTCATTTTCTTACCTCTAGCAAAGGTGCTTTCATTGAACACCAATTTCCATTTTCATGATGGATTACTGAACTCAGTCACAAAGCAAATCAACACAGTGAATGAATATCATGATGATTTCATGACCTATGCTGAGAATGTTCATATCACAGATCCTAAGATATTGTTGAATTGCTTTATCAGCAGATTAAAAGTCGAGATGCATTTGGAGGTTATACGTAAAATGCCAAAATCTATTCTAGAGGCTTGGTTCGTTGAAAGATTAAGTGAGTTTAGAATTGCATATGAGAAGCAAGAGGAGCAAGCAAATTCAGACTCAATCATAGCTCATAATTTGGAAAGACCAATTCACCAACAACAAGATGCACAAATAAAAATTCCAGATCCAAAATATTCATATCAACCAAACTCAGAAGTTAATCCAGAAATTCATCGGGTAATAAATTCAGTTCCGAAATTAAGAACAACAACAAATCAAATATCAATTCCAAATAATCCAAATTCAATTGGAAAGCAAAATTCAGAAATGGGAGATTAAGACGAGAACCTATGCCTACATCTGCAACTTCAAGCAATCTACGAGGACGACCTGAGTTACAGCAACGATCAATCAATTGCGTTGGCGATCGAGATGGCACCGATGGAAGCAACCAAGGATCTTGAAACAAGAAGCGGCACAGCTCCAGGCAGAAGCAGCGCCGCGCACGCGGTGGTAGATAGCACGAGGTCAGTGCTTTTCCAGCAACGGAGGAAGTGGTGCAGGGCGCACCGGAAATCGTGACTTGCAGTGGTGATCCTCGAACGAGTGATGGAGGGTTTCATCGCTGCAAGGGTGATTCAATTGGACCCTTTAATCGAACCCTTCAAATCATGGCTAAGCCACCTCCACTCATGGCCCATCATTTCCTTGGGATCACGACTGTAGGGATCAAACAAAGAAGGAGGAGTACAAGGTGGTGGTGACAGGAACGAATTGTGAAATCGAAGGCGCTAGGGCCGATGGAACACGCGGAGGCCCGCACGCCTCGTGGATGGTGACCATCGTGGGAGACACAAGGATGAAGAAGGAGCGCGCGACGACATTGAGAACTCCGACGCTAGTGACCGGGTTCGGTCTTCGGATGGCAGTGATGTGGAACACCATGGGAGCAACTCTGATGACAAGATTAATCTGGAAGCAGAGTAAAGACCTGGGGGTGACAACTCCCACCCTATTGGGCCAATGCTCAGCCCAAAAACGGAGAATCAAGAATTAACTACTGTGGGCCTAATCTTCATCGCCACAACCTAAATAATAGAAATGAAAGAATAAATCAAAAAATTTACTATTGGGACAACTCCTATTTTTGCAGAACCTAATTCTTATATGGTTTTAGTTGATGAAAATAAATTTTATCAATGGGATCCTGGTGGTAGTTTTTTTTAACAATAGCATAGAAATAGGATAGGAATATTATTTTTAGAATTAATTATTTTTCTATTAATTGTAATTATGATAGACATTTTACGTTTCTACCACAACCTTGAGGGCAAGGTTGTCTTTAAGGCGAAGGTATTGTAAGGAGTAAATTATTGGGTCCAAAGCTCAGTTAGGAAAAGGTAGTAATTACTATAAATAGGTGATAGTGATGATAATCATTATGCATGGAATTAGTTGATTGATATTTTCCTCTTTTGGAATTCCATTCTCTTGAAATTATTCTCCCAAATTCTCCCTGATTTGATTAATTCTTTCCTTATTCATTTTCTTACCTCTAGCAAAGGTGCTTTCATTGAACACCAATTTCCATTTTCATGATGGATTACTGAACTCAGTCACAAAGCAAATCAACACAGTGAATGAATATCATGATGATTTCATGACCTATGCTGAGAATGTTCATATCACAGATCCTAAGATATTGTTGAATTGCTTTATCAGCAGATTAAAAGTCGAGATGCATTTGGAGGTTATACGTAAAATGCCAAAATCTATTCTAGAGGCTTGGTTCGTTGAAAGATTAAGTGAGTTTAGAATTGCATATGAGAAGCAAGAGGAGCAAGCAAATTCAGACTCAATCATAGCTCATAATTTGGAAAGACCAATTCACCAACAACAAGATGCACAAATAAAAATTCCAGATCCAAAATATTCATATCAACCAAACTCAGAAGTTAATCCAGAAATTCATCGGGTAATAAATTCAGTTCCGAAATTAAGAACAACAACAAATCAAATATCAATTCCAAATAATCCAAATTCAATTGGAAAGCAAAATTCAGAAATGGGAGATTAAGACGAGAACCTATGCCTACATCTGCAACTTCAAGCAATCTACGAGGACGACCTGAGTTACAGCAACGATCAATCAATTGCGTTGGCGATCGAGATGGCACCGATGGAAGCAACCAAGGATCTTGAAACAAGAAGCGGCACAGCTCCAGGCAGAAGCAGCGCCGCGCACGCGGTGGTAGATAGCACGAGGTCAGTGCTTTTCCAGCAACGGAGGAAGTGGTGCAGGGCGCACCGGAAATCGTGACTTGCAGTGGTGATCCTCGAACGAGTGATGGAGGGTTTCATCGCTGCAAGGGTGATTCAATTGGACCCTTTAATCGAACCCTTCAAATCATGGCTAAGCCACCTCCACTCATGGCCCATCATTTCCTTGGGATCACGACTGTAGGGATCAAACAAAGAAGGAGGAGTACAAGGTGGTGGTGACAGGAACGAATTGTGAAATCGAAGGCGCTAGGGCCGATGGAACACGCGGAGGCCCGCACGCCTCGTGGATGGTGACCATCGTGGGAGACACAAGGATGAAGAAGGAGCGCGCGACGACATTGAGAACTCCGACGCTAGTGACCGGGTTCGGTCTTCGGATGGCAGTGATGTGGAACACCATGGGAGCAACTCTGATGACAAGATTAATCTGGAAGCAGAGTAAAGACCTGGGGGTGACAACTCCACCCTATTGGGCCAATGCTCAGCCCAAAAACGGAGAATCAAGAATTAACTACTGTGGGCCTAATCTTCATCGCCACAACCTAAATAATAGAAAAAAGAATAAATCAAAAAATTTACTATTGGGACAAACTCCTAATTTTTGCAGAACCTAATTCTTATATGGTTTTAGTTGATGAAAATAAATTTTATCAATGGGATCCTGGTGGTAGTTTTTTTTAACAATAGCATAGAAATAGGATAGGAATATTATTTTTAGAATTAATTATTTTTCTATTAATTGTAATTATGATAGACATTTTACGTTTCTACCACAACCTTGAGGGCAAGGTTGTCTTTAAGGCGAAGGTATTGTAAGGAGTAAATTATTGGGTCCAAGCTCAGTTAGGAAAAGGTAGTAATTACTATAAATAGGTGATAGTGATGATAATCATTATGCATGGAATTAGTTGATTGATATTTTTCTTTTGGAATTCCATTCTCTTGAAATTATTCTCCCAAATTCTCCCTGATTTGATTAATTCTTTCCTTATTCATTTTCTTACCTCTAGCAAAGGTGCTTTCATTGAACACCAATTTCCATTTTCATGATGGATTACTGAACTCACAAAAGCAAATCAACACAGTGAATGAATATCATGATGATTTCATGACCTATGCTGAGAATGTTTCATATCACAGATCCTAAGATATTGTTGAATTGCTTTATCAGCAGATTAAAAGTCGAGATGCATTTGGAGGTTATACGTAAAATGCCAAAATCTATTCTAGAGGCTTGGTTCGTTGAAAGATTAAGTGAGTTTAGAATTATATATGAGAAGCAAGAGGAGCAAGCAAATTCAGACTCAATCATAGCTCATAATTTGGAAAGACCAATTCACCAACAACAAGATGCACAAATAAAAATTCCAGATCCAAAATATTCATATCAACCAAACTCAGAAGTTAATCCAGAAATTCATCGGGTAATAAATTCAGTTCCGAAATTAAGAACAACAACAAAAAATCAAATATCAATTCCAAATAATCCAAATTCAATTGGAAAGCAAAATTCAGAAATGGGAGATTTAAGACGAGAACCTATGCCTACATCTGCAACTTCAAGCAATCTACGAGGACGACCTGAGTTACAGCAACGATCAATCAATTGCGTTGGCGATCGAGATGGCACCGATGGAAGCAACCAAGGATCTTGAAACAAGAAGCGGCACAGCTCCAGGCAGAAGCAGCGCCGCACACGCGTGGTAGATAGCACTGAGGTCAGTGCTTTTCCAGCAACGGAGGAAGTGGTGCAGGGCGCACCGGAAATCGTGACTTGCAGTGGTGATCCTCGAACGAGTGATGGAGGGTTTCATCGCTGCAAGGGTGATTCAATTGGACCCTTTAATCGAACCCTTCAAATCATGGCTAAGCCACCTCCACTCATGGCCCATCATTTCCTTGGGATCACGACTGTAGGGATCAAACAAAGAAGGAGGAGTACAAGGTGGTGGTGACAGGAACGAATTGTGAAATCGAAGGCGCTAGGGCCGATGGAACACGCGGAGGCCCGCACGCCTCGTGGATGGTGACCATCGTGGGAGACACAAGGATGAAGAAGGAGCGCGACGACATTGAGAACTCCGACGCTAGTGACCGGGTTCGGTCTTCGGATGGCAGTGATGTGGAACACCATGGGAGCAACTCTGATGACAAGATTAATCTGGAAGCAGAGTAAAGACCTGGGGGTGACAACTCCCACCCTATTGGGCCAATGCTCAGCCCAAAAACGGAGAATCAAGAATTAACTACTGTGGGCCTAATCTTCATCGCCACAACCTAAATAATAGAATGAAAGAATAAATCAAAAAATTTACTATTGGGACAACTCCTAATTTTTGCAGAACCTAATTCTTATATGGTTTTAGTTGATGAAAATAAATTTTATCAATGGGATCCTGGTGGTAGTTTTTTTAACAATAGCATAGAAATAGGATAGGAATATTATTTTTAGAATTAATTATTTTTCTATTAATTGTAATTATGATAGACATTTTACGTTTCTACCACAACCTTGAGGGCAAGGTTGTCTTTAAGGCGAAGGTATTGTAAGGAGTAAATTATTGGGTCCAAAGCTCAGTTAGGAAAAGGTAGTAATTACTATAAATAGGTGATAGTGATGATAATCATTATGCATGGAATTAGTTGATTGATATTTTCCTCTTTTGGAATTCCATTCTCTTGAAATTATTCTCCCAAATTCTCCCTGATTTGATTAATTCTTTCCTTATTCATTTTCTTACCTCTAGCAAAGGTGCTTTCATTGAACACCAATTTCCATTTTCATGATGGATTACTGAACTCAGTCACAAAGCAAATCAACACAGTGAATGAATATCATGATGATTTCATGACCTATGCTGAGAATGTTCATATCACAGATCCTAAGATATTGTTGAATTGCTTTATCAGCAGATTAAAAGTCGAGATGCATTTGGAGGTTATACGTAAAATGCCAAAATCTATTCTAGAGGCTTGGTTCGTTGAAAGATTAAGTGAGTTTAGAATTGCATATGAGAAGCAAGAGGAGCAAGCAAATTCAGACTCAATCATAGCTCATAATTTGGAAAGACCAATTCACCAACAACAATGCACAAATAAAAATTCCAGATCCAAAATATTCATATCAACCAAACTCAGAAGTTAATCCAGAAATTCATCGGGTAATAAATTCAGTTCCGAAATTAAGAACAACAACAAATCAAATATCAATTCCAAATAATCCAAATTCAATTGGAAAGCAAAATTCAGAAATGGGAGATTAAGACGAGAACCTATGCCTACATCTGCAACTTCAAGCAATCTACGAGGACGACCTGAGTTACAGCAACGATCAATCAATTGCGTTGGCGATCGAGATGGCACGATGGAAGCAACCAAGGATCTTGAAACAAGAAGCGGCACAGCTCCAGCAGAAGCAGCGCCGCGCACGCGGTGGTAGATAGCACTGAGGTCAGTGCTTTTCCAGCAACGGAGGAAGTGGTGCAGGGCGCACCGGAAATCGTGACTTGCAGTGGTGATCCTCGAACGAGTGATGGAGGGTTTCATCGCTGCAAGGGTGATTCAATTGGACCCTTTAATCGAACCCTTCAAATCATGGCTAAGCCACCTCCACTCATGGCCCATCATTTCCTTGGGATCACGACTGTAGGGATCAAACAAAGAAGGAGGAGTACAAGGTGGTGGTGACAGGAACGAATTGTGAAATCGAAGGCGCTAGGGCCGATGGAACACGCGGAGGCCCGCACGCCTCGTGGATGGTGACCATCGTGGGAGACACAAGGATGAAGAAGGAGCGCGCGACGACATTGAGAACTCCGACGCTAGTGACCGGTTCGGTCTTCGATGGCAGTGATGTGGAACACCATGGAGCAACTCTGATGACAAGATTAATCTGGAAGCAGAGTAAAGACCTGGGGGTGACAACTCCCACCCTATTGGGCCAATGCTCAGCCCAAAAACGGAGAATCAAGAATTAACTACTGTGGGCCTAATCTTCATCGCCACAACCTAAATAATAGAAATGAAAGAATAAATCAAAAAATTTACTATTGGGACAACTCCTATTTTTTGCAGAACCTAATTCTTATATGGTTTTAGTTGATGAAAATAAATTTTATCAATGGGATCCTGGTGGTAGTTTTTTTTAACAATAGCATAGAAATAGGATAGGAATATTATTTTTAGAATTAATTATTTTTCTATTAATTGTAATTATGATAGACATTTTACGTTTCTACCACAACCTTGAGGGCAAGGTTGTCTTTAAGGCGAAGGTATTGTAAGGAGTAAATTATTGGGTCCAAAGCTCAGTTAGGAAAAGGTAGTAATTACTATAAATAGGTGATAGTGATGATAATCATTATGCATGGAATTAGTTGATTGATATTTTCCTCTTTTGGAATTCCATTCTCTTGAAATTATTCTCCCAATTTCTCCCTGATTTGATTAATTCTTTCCTTATTCATTTTCTTACCTCTAGCAAAGGTGCTTTCATTGAACACCAATTTCCATTTTCATGATGGATTACTGAACTCAGTCACAAAGCAAATCAACACAGTGAATGAATATCATGATGATTTCATGACCTATATGCTGAGAATGTTCATATCACAGATCCTAAGATATTGTTGAATTGCTTTATCAGCAGATTAAAAGTCGAGATACATTTGGAGTTATACGTAAAATGCCAAAATCTATTCTAGAGGCTTGGTTCGTTGAAAGATTAAGTGAGTTTAGAATTGCATATGAGAAGCAAGAGGAGCAAGCAAATTCAGACTCAATCATAGCTCATAATTTGGAAAGACCAATTCACCAACAACAAGATGCACAAATAAAAATTCCAGATCCAAAATATTCATATCAACCAAACTCAGAAGTTAATCCAGAAATTCATCGGTAATAAATTCAGTTCCGAAATTAAGAACAACAACAAATCAAATATCAATTCCAAATAATCCAAATTCAATTGGAAAGCAAAATTCAGAAATGGAGATTAAGACGAGAACCTATGCCTACATCTGCAACTTCAAGCAATCTACGAGGACGACCTGAGTTA
Source organism: Aeschynomene evenia (assembly GCA_013621005.1). Taxonomy (NCBI): domain Eukaryota; kingdom Viridiplantae; phylum Streptophyta; class Magnoliopsida; order Fabales; family Fabaceae; genus Aeschynomene; species Aeschynomene evenia. The sequence continues at coordinate 100 of RYYW01000734.1, read as the reverse complement.
CAGCAACGATCAATCAATTGCGTTGGCGATCGAGATGGCACCGATGGAAGCAACAAGGATCTTGAAACAAGAAGCGCACAGCTCCAGCAGAAGCAGCGCC
>RYYW01000733.1:0-20000 GCA_013621005.1 Aeschynomene evenia | reverse complement strand
TGAACCCTGAACCCCTGAACCCCGAACCCTGAACCCCGAACCCTGAACCCCGAACCCCTGAACCCCTGAACCCTGAACCCCTGAACCCTGAACCCTGAACCCTGAACCCCTGAACCCTGAACCCTGAACCCTGAACCCTGAACCCTGAACCCTGAACCTGAACCCTGAACCCTGAACCCTGACCCCTGACCCTGAACCCTGAACCCTGAACCCTGAACCCTGACCCTGAACCCTGAACCCTGAACCCTGAACCCTGAACCCTGAACCCTGAACCCTGAACCCTGAACCCTGAATCCTGAACCCTGACCCCTGAACCCTGAACCCTGAACCCTGAACCCTGAACCCTGAACCCTCAACTCTCAAGTGAATCTTGAGGAGTGGAGTAGGCACATTGCCGAACCAGTATAAAAACGTACTGTGTGCACTACTCCAGTCCCCAAGATTCACTTGAGAGTTTACTAACCACCACCTCCAAACACTTGAAGGATTTCTGCCTCAGCACACCATTGGGGACTTCTTGCACTTCACACTTGAAGTGACTAACTGCACCTCAACCTAGAGATGACTTCCTTGCCTTCAACACAGAAGGTCTTTCTACCCTGCCTTGAACCTTAAGGACTTCTGCCTTCACAACTAGAAGGACTTGTACAAACAGTGAATTGAAGAGATTCTTGTAATTCTAAGAATCAAATAAGAACTTAGATGCAACTAAGTTTTGCTCTTATTTGATCTTCAAAGCTTAACTTGCAAATGCAAGGATATTCAAATTGTTCTTAGCTAAAACCTTACAAATTACCCCTTTTGATCTAAATGTATATGAATTCGAGTACAAATAGTTGTTAGGATTTTTGACAGAGTTTCAGCTTTTTTGTTATTGATTCTCTTGATGCTCTTGTCAAATGATGGGGTATTTATAGGCATCAAAGTCCACTTCCAAATAAGGAAACTTTGAACTTGTCTTTAATGCTTGAGCTCATGCTTCCATGCACCTATGCTTACTTATGCTTGAGCTTGCTTGAGCTTAATCTTGCTTGAGCTCCCTTGGTGTGCTTAGCCTACTATCACCAAGCCTAGGTGATTAGCTTTGGTTGCTAGGTAGCTTTGCTTACTAGCTTGAGCTTGCTTGAGCTTCCTAGATGTGTTGAGCTTGTATTTTTGCTCCACTTAGAGGTAGCTTGTGTTGCAAGAAGCTTCCCTTGGTGTCTTGAGCTTATGCTATGCTCCACCTATATCTTGCTTGGTGCAAGAAGCTCCCTTGATTGAGCTTATGCTAACCTATAGCTTGCTTGTGGTGCAAGAAGCTTCCCTTGATGCTTGAGCTTATGCTATGCTTAGCTTGCTTGTGGTGCAAGAAGCTTCCCTTGTTGAGCTTATTCTATGAGCCTCTAGCTTTAGCTTATGCTATGAGCCTCTAGCTTTAGCTTGTGCTATGCGCCTCTAGCTTGCTGAGCTATGCTATGCGCCTCTTGGGTGCTCTTTTGCTTCAAGTGTTTTCTTAATATTTTTAATACCTCATAGGTTAACCTCCTGAAACACTTGATGAAACCATTAGTATTCACAAGCAAAATTCTTATCCAACACTTAAAGATTTTTATCATTCAAAACATCTTATGACAATGTAGGGTTCTTGGAGCTAACAATCTCCCCTTTTTTATGATAACAATCTTAAGTAGAATAAAAGTTTTGTTTGATCTTATTATGAAAAATTATTCTTAAGTCTTGGGGACTTAGGAATTATTTCTCATAGTAGCATAATCATAATATTGAGAGATAAGCAAATAGTAGAATTTAACTTTTGTAATTTAACTTATGCAATAGCAAAATACAAAGAAATGCTTAAGGTTATGCATAAAGAGAAATAATTAAGATAAAATAAGCTACTTGCTCCCCCTAGGTGTATGCACCTATACTACTAAGTCATACTAGAAGCTACTTAGAAGCTACTACTTTGTACTTTTCTTCTACTTTTTCTCCCCCTTTGTTTTCATCAAAAATCAACCCAAACAGGGTGGTCTTCACATGTAGCGCCTATTGCCTTGAAGTGCTAGGAAGAGTAGGTCCCGAATTTCACTAAGAGTGTTGGTGTTAAGGCTTGCATTAGATGAACTTGATCTTTGTCGGTAGTAACCCAAACCTTGAACTTCCAAGTTGTGAAATGAAGCAACCAAGTCTTGATGAGGTTGTAGAGGTGGTGATGATGGCCGAATGACCTCTAGAGAAGGATCAAAAATTGTTTGCCTTGGAGGTGGAGCAATTTCATGAGCCACATGCTCCTCTTCAACTGCATTCTCTTGCACATTTTCGGGTTCTCAGGTTCTCATCTTCTTCCATCATGTTATCCTCATTGGGTGCATCCATAAAGTCTTGCAATTCATCCACCATCATGTTGATTGTTCCTTCAGACATGAATCCATCATCTGAAACTTCTTCAAGAGTAAATGGAGGTGCCTCTAAGTTTGAACTGTGAAGTTGTGAAGAGAGTGGTGGAGGTGGTAGAGGACACGAAATTCAGGAGAAGGTGGGGGGTGAAGGTGAAGGTGATGTATGATGAGGAGGGGGTGAAGGGTGACTTTGAGAGGTAGCCCTTGAGGCGGTTCTTTGAAGAGTTACCTTTTTAACAATAGAGTGGAGTAACTTCTTTCTCTTTTGAATGTAGTCATCTTATGAGCACTTTTCTTTTCTTTTCATTTACCACTCCTTGGTGACTTTGTTGACTTGTCACCTTGGTCAACACTTTTTGCAACAACCATTGACTCTGTACTTTGACTACCTTGTGACAACTTTCTCTTGGGAACCACTAGCTTCTTCTTATTTTCTTTACTCCTTTTCTTCTTGATTGCATCAATAGTGTTGAAGGTGATTGAATGTTTGTTGAAGAAAAATTCAAACTTTTCTAGCTCCACCTTCTTGAATTCAAATATCTTGGTGAGTAGCATACCATATGGAAGGTTACCTTTCTTGTTGTCAGAGGAATACATGTAGTCAATCATAAGCTTAGGAAAATTAATCCTAGAGCCTACAAGCATGTGATATAGCAACATTTCCTCCATGCTACTAATTAGTTGTTTGTACCTCTCCTAGGTATTATGCAAAATTGAATTACAAGGAGCATGAGTTGAGCCAAGAATGAGAGATGATGATACTTAACCTCTTGTAAGGTTAAGTCACTTCTTCTTGTAAGAACTTGAACTACCTCATGTTCTTCAATGAGTTGAGTGTTGTACCAATCCTTTTGAGAGGTGATCTCCACTCCACTACTTCTTACTTTGAACACCTTAGTAATGGTCTTTTCAAAGAGTTTAATCTTGGTGTTTCCAACATATGATGTGTAACCCCTCTTTAGAATTAAAATTTAATTGAGAGTAAAAACTCCTAACCGCCATAGGATAACACACCGATTCTTCCATGAACATCTCCATCCAATTTTCTTGTGCAAGTAATGTGTTCTTGAAACTTTGCACACTTTCAAGTGCTTCTCTTTTCAAAACTTTTCCATAGGCAATGGCTCTTAGAAGATAATTATCTTCAAAGTTCTTTTGCTTTGTTGGATCCTCGTATACATCCTTGAGAACAATGTTTGTCTCACCCGATCTTGCTATGCCTTTGGAACCCATGGATATGACACAAGGTTTAGAGAGGACAAGAGAGAGAGAAAAAAATCGAAATTTATGGTGCAAGGCCAAGAATTTCGAGTATGAGGCCAAGAGAAGAAAAAATGTTTTATATGTAAAGATGAAAGCTTTAGATGTAAAGGTGTGATTTTTATGGAGATTATGGCTAGAAAAAGGTAAAGGTGAAGGCTTTAGGTGTAAAGGTGAAAGCTTTATGAAGGGTGGAGGTGATAGAGATGAGATGAGGTGAGGCTTATAGGCTTATATGAGGTGGTGAGGTGATGAGAGGCTAGGTGAAAAGGGGCTATGCGAAAATAGAAGAGAGGCTAGGTAGAAAATATGAGTGGAGGCTAGGGAGAAAATATGAGAAGAGGCTAGGTGGATAATATGAGCATAGGCTAGGTGAAAAATGAGTGAAGGCTAGGTAGAGGATATAGTGGAGGCTAGGTGAAAAATATGAGAAGAGGCTAGGTGGAAATATGAGGGAGGCTAGGGGAGAAATATGAGAAGAGGCTAGGTGGATAATATGAGCATAAGCTAGGTGAAAAATATGAGTGAAGGCTAGGTAGATGATATGAGTGGAGGCTAGTGAAAAATATGAGAAGAGGCTAGGTGGAAAATATGAGTGAAGACTAGGTGAGAGAGAGAGGCTAGGTAGAAATAATGAGCATAGGCTAGGTGAAAATATGAGTGGAGGCTAAACAAAAAGTGGATGCTAGCTAGAGAGAGAGGGGGGGCGAAATTTGAGAGGGTGAGAGGAGAAAGAAAAGAATTTTTTTTTTTTTTAAGAGATTTGAGAGAAAAAAGATTGGTGTGTGATTGGTTGAGCATTTGATGAGAGAATATGCAATTAGAGTGTCACAACCAATGGAAGGTTTCATGAGAGTGTCACAACCAATAGGAAGGCTCCATCAGGATATATTAGCATTTAATGAGATTTCCAAGATGCTCTCATATTTTAAATTATTGCAAGACAATTAATGAATAAATTAACACTAATTTTTGAATCTTGCAAAATTAAATAACAAAAATTATTTTTGTTAAATAATATATATATGGGGTGAAAATAATAGAGTGGGGTCCACTAAAATTTTAAGTTGATCAACTAATTAGCAATAGTTGACCCTCTAGAGCTTAGTTGACTTTTTAATTGCAAAGAGGCCCTTCCTCCTTACTTTCTAGTAAGCTCTGCGCCACTTCTCCTCCTCCCATGAGCTTCACTTTAAAATTTTTGCTTTCCTAACTTTATCTAGCTCATGTACTCAAACTAGTAGTCTAGTACATACAATACTACCATTGGGGAGGTATAACTAATTTCTTGAAAATTTTAGATTTTTTTTTTCGTTTTTTTAATTATTTTTTTTTCGTTTTTTTTTTTTTTTTTTATAACCTTGAAATTTTTCAAAAAGGTTTTAAGCTAAGCATATCCTTCAACATGTTGAAGCGATCTTCAGCTAAAGGCTTTGTAAATATGTCAGACACTTGATCTTCCGTATTTACAAATTTTAACTCAATATCACCTTTTTGCACATGGTCTCTTATGAAATGGTGTTTTATATCTATGTGCTTAGACCTAGAATGTTGAATGGGGTTCTTAGCTAGAGCTATTGCACTAGTATTATCACAAAAGATTGGGATCTTTTCATACCTTAGGTGATAGTCCATGAGTTGGTTCCCGACCCATAGCATTTGAGAGACACATCCAGCTGCTGCTACATATTCTGCTACAGTTGTGGATAAAGCAATTTTGCTCTGCTTCCTGCAGCTCCAGGTGATGAGTGCATCTCCAAAGAATACACAACATCCACTTGTGCTCCTCCGGTCTACTCTGTCGCCTGCATAGTCTGCATCACAGTAACCTACAACCACAGAAGAAGTACCCTTCTTGTACCAAAGGCCAAGATTAGTAGTACCTGACAAGTATCTCAAAATTCGCTTGACTGCAGTTAAGTGTGAGTGCCTTGGACTAGATTGGAACCTAGCACAAATGCCTACGCTTAACTGAATGTCAGGCCTAGAGGCAGTTAAATAAAGTAGGGAACCGATCATACCTCTATAGGTGCTTTCAGACACCTTTTCTCCATTTTCATCCAGGTCGATGACTTGTGATGGGTGCATTGGAGTGCTCAAAGGCTTTGACTTGTCCATCATGAACCTCTTCAAGAGTTCCTTGGTATACTTCTCCTTATGGATGAAGGTACCATCTGTCTCTTCCTTAATTTGAAGTCCTAGAAAGAACTTGAGCTCACCCATCATGCTCATCTCGAACTCCCTCTGCATCAACTCAGAGAATTTCTTGCAAAGAGATTCGTTAGTAGCACCAAAAACTATATCATCAACATAGATTTGAACAATAAGAAAATTAGAGTTCTCAGTTAATGTAAATAGGGTGGTGTCAACCTTTCCGCGAGTAAATCCATTTTCTATCAGAAAACTGCTTAGTCTATCATACCAAGCTCTAGGAGCTTGTTTGAGACCATAAAGAGCTTTTGATAGATGATAGACATGCTAAGGATAGGTCTCACTTTCGAAACCTGGTGGTTGTCTAACATAGACTTCTTCATTCAGATAGCCATTGAGGAAAGCTGATTTGACATCCATCTGATAGAGTTTGAAGCCCTTGTGAGCCGCAAATGCTAGTAGCATTCTTATCGCCTCCAGCCTTGCAACCGGGGCAAATGTCTCATCATAGTCTATGCCTTCTTGTTGGTTGTAGCCTTGAGCAACCAACCTTGCCTTGTTGCGGACCACCTTGCCAGCTTCATCTAACTTGTTTCGGAACACCCATTTGGTACCTATGATTGATTTACCTTTGGGTTTCCTCACAAGTGTCCATACATTGCTCTTATCGAACTGGTTAAGTTCTTCTTGCATGGCAGCTACCCAACTAGGTTCTTCCAAGGCTTCTTGGATGGTTTCAGGTTCTACTTCTGAGACTAAAGCATAGTTGGCGTCAAAGGTTAGAGACCTTCTGGTTCTGACACCTAGTGAAGGATCTCCTAAGATTTGATTTCCTGCAACTGTTCTTAGGTCATTGACACCCCTGTACCCTCTAATGGGTGAGGATGGCGCCACCTCTGGATTTACCTCATTGCTTTGAGGTGTGTTGGGTTCTGGAGCTACAATGTTATTTTGAGCGTCTCCCCCTGTGTTAGGTGACTTCTTGATAATTGGGAAATCATCTTCATCATCCTTGAGTGGTGGTTGATGTTCGCACTGCTTAGGCTCTATTACTAGGTCTCTTAGTCTTTCTTCAAGGTCCTCCATTGTATGTTTGATATCATTTTTGAGTTCCTTGAACTTTATGTGGATGGTTTCTTCGACCGTTCTTCATTGTTTGTTATAGACCCTATAAGTTCTGGATACAACAGAGTATCCTAGAAACACTCCTTCATCGGATTTGGAATCAAACTTTGATAGTTTGTCCCGTGTGTTCAGGATAAAGCAAGGTGAGCCAAAAATATGGAAGTAAGAGATGTTGAGTGTTCTTCCTTTCCAAAGCTCATAAGGTGTCTTGTTGAGACTTGGTCTTAGAAAAACACGGTTTTGGATGTAACAAGCTGTGTTGACAGCTTCCGCCCAAAAACCCTTTGATAAACCACTTTCTAAAAGCATTGTTCTTGCCATCTCGATGAGGCTTCAGTTCTTTCTCTCAGCTACTCCATTTTGCTGTGGAGTTCTAGGAGATGAGAACTGATGAGCAATGCCTAGGTTCTCACAAAATTTTTCAAAAGCTTTGTTTTCAAATTCACCACCATGGTCAGAACGAATGGTGATGATGTGAGAGCCCTTTTCATTTGAAATTGTTTTCACAAAGGTTTAAAACTTTTCAAAAGTACCATCCTTATGCGCCAAGAAAATAACCCATGTGAATCTGGTGAAATCATCTACTATGACAAGGCAGTAATGTTTCCCTGCTAGTGAAGCTGTCCTAGTAGGTCCAAATAGATCCATGTGAAGTAGCTCAATTGGTTTCGTAGTTGAGACTACTTTCTTGCTCTGAAAGGAGGCTTTGGTCTGTTTTCCCTTCTCACAGAAATCACAGGTGGAGTCCCTGTCATAACGGATCTTGGGAAGCCCTTTGACTAAGCTTTTTTGAGATAGCTCAAAAAGCAGTTTCATATGGGCATGACCTAGCTTCTTATGCCAGAGCCACTTGTCATCCTCAATGGATGCAAGACACTTCACGTCTTGATCTAGAAGGTCCTCTAGGTATATGACATAGGTGTTGCCTAGTCTTCTTCCCTCAAGGATTACCTTGCCAGTTGCAAGATCTATCACATTACAATACTTAGCAAGAAACTCAACCTTTAAGCCCTTGTCACAAAATTGACTTATGCTTAAGAGATTGTGAGTCAGGCCATCTACGAGTAAAACATCGGATATTTGATGGGTTTGAGTTTTACCTACATTTCCCTTACCAATGATCTTGCCTTTGGCTCCACCACCGAAGCGCACTGTTCCTTTTCTTTTTGATTTGACCTCTTTGAACCAGTGCTTGCTCCCAGTCATATGCCTTGAGTAGCCACTGTCTAGGTACCATTTCTCATCTTGCAGAGGTGGATGCTGCTCCTGATGGTTTACCTAAGCTTGATGTTCCTGCATTCACAGATGAAGAGTTTTTAGGTACCCATGCCTTCTTGGGTCCTTTTGTGTTAGCCTTTCCAGCCTTTGGCTTAGGCTGCTGAGAGTTCCAGTTTCTCTTGGAGGTACCTTTCCTAGTGCCACTCTTGGCTTTGGATGTGGTTCCTCTTTTGAGCATTGGACATCTCTCTCTGCTATGCCATGTTTAAAACAAAAAAGACAGGTAGGTATAGGCTCTCTATCTGTTGGTGGTATCAAAGTGTCTTCATGAAACACTGGTGTGTACCAAGGCTGTGTGATCTAAGTATGACTTTTGCCCACCTAGCATCATGTCCAGCATCTTGGTTCCATTCACCATTTTTTCTAAGTCTTTGATGAGAAGTACGTTTGTCTTCTGTGCTTGGTACATGCAGTCTCAGCCTTCTCCACAAACACAGAAGCATCTGTTTCAAGTTGTTTGCATAACTCACCAAGACTGATATTATCTTTTATCATCTCTTGGAGTTCTTGTTCAAGCTTCTCATTTTTAGACTTTAACAGCTCATTTTCTGACTCACAGTTTTTTAAAGCCTTTTTAGTGGTCAAAAAATGAGTTGTGAGCTGCTAAGAATCCATCAACAACTCATCGTAAAGATTAGAGAGCTCATGGTAAGAAGGAGAGGGAATATCGAAATTTACCTCAGTATCTTCATCACTAGAGTCAGAGTCAGAGTCAGTGTGAGCATCTGCCATGAAGCAGAGGTTAGCTTCCTCCTCTGTTTCTTCCTCTGAGTCTGAGTCTTCAGCCTTTGACTCACTCCACGTTGCAGCCAAGGCCTTTTTCTTTTTGAAGAACTTCTTCTTGGTCTGCTTGTTCTTGGGACAATCATTCTTGAAGTGCCCCTTTTCACCAGTGGTGTTTTCTAGCTTGGTCTTTCCCTTCTTCTCCTTTCTGGCTAGAGCCTCTTTTCCCTTATTGGAGTGATTCTTCCATGCTCTTGTCATCTTCCTGACAAGCATGGACATCTCTTCTTCATCCAAGTCCTCTTCTGACTCTTCTTCTGTTTCAGATTCTTCAATTACCTTAAGAGCCTTGTTTTTGTTGTGTTTCCTGACAGAGGTGCTCTTGAGAGCCAAACTCTTTTGGTGTCTAGAGGAGCTTGACTCTTCTTCTGCAGCTAACTCTATCTCATGAGTCTTTAGAGACCAAAGGAGTTCATCTAGACAGAGTTTCTTGAGGTCCTTGGCCTCTTGAATAACTGTCACTTTTGGTCTCCATTTGGGAGTCAGACTTCTTAGAATTTTCATAGCCATCTCTAAGGTTGGATATGTTTTCCCAAGCACTTTAAGTTGATTTATTATATTTAGGAATCTGACTGCTAGATCATCTATGTTTTCACCTTGTTCCATTTTGAAGGACTCATACTTATGTACAAACATAGATATCTTTGTCTCCTTAACCTGACTGGTGCCTTCATGCAGTACTTCAAGTCTGTCCCATATCTCCTTTGCTGAATCACAAGACACTATCTTGTTGTATTCTTCTTTGGTTAAAGCACATAGGAGTATGTACTTAGCTTTCTTGTTCATCTGGACCTGCTCCTTCTGTGCAGCTGTCCATGTGAGTTTAGGCCCTGTTGGAACTGGATTGTCTCCATTTTTTACAATGTCCCACAAATCCAGACTAGTGAATTGGATGAATAGTGTCATCCTATCCCTCCAATATCCATAGTCGCCACCAACCTATCCCTCCAATATCCATAGTCGCCACCAAGGAACATTGGTGGTCTGCTTGTTGAAGCGCCATCAGCAATGTATGGTTGTTGGTTGCCATAGGTCCCTTGATCTTTTCCTTGACACTTGTTAGAGTGCTCAACCCCAAGGCCGAGCTTTGATGCCAATTGAAGGTGCTTGTGACGTGAGAAGGGGGGTTGAATCACGTCTACTCAAAAACTTTGTTACCTGAAACTTGCAAGTCTGATCAAGCTATAAGCTTGTCTTGTTAAAGAGTGCAGCGGATTAGTGAAAGTAGCAAGCTTAGGTTTCGAATTGCTTAGCCTTAGGTGTAAGGCTTGCTTATGTTTTGATAGCTTAGTGATTGTAGATTAAGTTAATTAATCTAGCCTTTGAGCTTTGACTCTAGGTGGCTAAGTTATGTTACTTTAATCAAGTTAGGTGCAAGTGTGTGTGTGCTCTATGTTATGCTAAAATACTATGTAGAAGATAAAGGTAGAGAGAGTGCACACAGTAAGTTTTTATACTGGTTCGGCAATGTGCCTACTCCAGTCCTCAAGCTTCACTTGAGAGTTTACTAATCACCACCTCCAAACACTTGAAGGATTTCTGCCTCAGCACACCACTGAGGGCTTCCTGCACTTCACACCTGAAATGACTAACTGCACCTCAGCCTAGAGATGACTTCCTTGCCTTCAACACTAAAGGTCTTTCTACCCTGCCTTGAACCTTCAAGGACTTCTGCCTTCAAACTAGAAGGATTTGTACAAACTGTAATTGAAGAGATTCTTGTGATTCTAAGAATCAAATAAGAACTTAGATGCAACTAAGTTTTGCTCTTATTTGATCTTCAAAGCTTAACTTGCAAATGCAATGATATTCAAATTGTTCTTAGCTAAAACCTTACAAATTACCCATTTTGATCTAAATGTATATGAATTCGAGTACAAATAGTTGTTAGGATTTTTAACAGAGTTTCGGCTTTTTTGTTCTTGATTCTCTTGATGCTCTTGTCAAATGATGGGTATTTATAGGCATCAAAGTCCACTTCCAAATAAGGAAACTTTGAACTTGTCTTTAATGCTTGAGCTCATGCTTCCATATGCCTATGCTTGCTTGAGCTTGCTTGAGCTTAATCTTGCTTGAGCTCCTTTGGTGTGCTTAGCTTGTTCTACTATCACCAAGCCTAGGTGATTAGCTTTGGTTGCTAGGTAGCTTTGCTTACTAGCTTGAGCTTGCTTGAGCTTCCTAGATGTGTTGAGTTTGTATTTTGCTCCACTTAGAGGTAGCTTGTGTTGCAAGAAGCTTCCTTGGTGTCTTGAGCTTATGCTATGCTCCACCTATAGCTTGCTTGTGGTGCAAGAAGCTTCCCTTGATGCTTTGAGCTTATGCTATGAGCCTCTAGCTTTAGCTTGTGCTATGCGCCTCTAGCTTGCTTGAGGCTATGCTATGTGCCTCTTAGGTGCTCTTTTGCTTCAAGTGTTTTCTTAATATTTGTAATACATCATAGGTTAACCTCCTGAAACACTTGATGAAACCATTAGTATTCACAAGCAAAATTCTTATCCAACACTTAAAGATTTTTATCATTCAAAACATCTTATGACAATGTAGGGTTCTTGGAGCTTAAACTTGTAGTACAACATACAACCATTGATGCAACAATCTATCTTCACTTCATGTAGTCCTAATTTATTGACAACTTTTTTGCTTGATAGTAGTCCTTTGGAATAGCAGACTCGGGTCTATCACTAAGCTCATGTATCAATTCTGCCCATTGCCAAATGAACTTTGGCTTTGGTTACTCTCAGATTTAATACTTAGCATTCGAACCGCTAATGAGAGTTCTGAATGCACACACCCTTCCCATAGAAGTCGATGTGCAGCCTCTAATAGTCGGAAAGATTATGTGCATCGTGATTAGGACTTCCTCCACTGATTCTGGAATTCGTCTAGTTTCAGGAAAGTAATCGTCACAAATCATCTCCACATATCGATGAAAATTGTCTTCCCAAGTCACACCACCTGTATACCCGACATCTATAGGCACCCTGTTCCGACTACTTTCACCAATTACTGGTCCACCTTGTTTGGTCCACACATAATAATCAGGTTTAAATCCATGTTGCATAAGGTCAACCTTTACACTATCAATGTCTATAATTTTTCTACATCTACATTTGGCACAGGGACACCTTATCTTCCTCTCCCTAAGGTATTGTTCCGTTCTTCATGCCACTTCGACAAAATAATTGATCCCTCTTACAAACGATGGTTTAATCCCGCCTCTGTTTTGGTGAAGTCTATCATACATCCATGCCTGGTTCGATGAATACATTTTTCCTAATTTCTGTATTAAAATCCTTATCAGTTCAATGTTTTATTTTATTTAATTTTGCTATAAAATTTATTTTTATATATTCAATTTTGTTTTATTGAAGTTCATTTTGACAGAGTTTACCATATCTCTAACAAATTTCTCAAACCAATTGCCGGAGATAAGGATCGGTCTCAGTCAAAGTCATCTATCCAAAGGTTTTATAGCAACAGACAATATAATCATAATAATTAATTCACTTAATCATAAATAAGCAAGAAACATCATAAAGTAGCATATTGATTATCAAATACACAAATAAATTCAGAAATACAAATTAACTTAAAATTTACAAAAACATAAAAAATTAATAATCAGAAAATAATTAAAATCAGACTATTAATAATTAAAAAATTTATGACCAAAAATTAATAATTTAAAATTACATTTTTAAAAACATAATTTATAAATATTTAAAAATATATATAAATTACATTTTTTTAAATCAGAATATTTAAAAATTTTAAAAATTAAAACATACATACCTGGAGGTGTTGTTGGCGGTGCTGGCGGCGGCAATGGCGACGGCGGCGAGCTGGCGGCGATGGTGGTGAACAACAATGATATTTAAATTTTTTTTAAAAAAAAATAGATATTATTTAATAAAATGTTAATAAAATAAAGAACATAAAAAGTTACCTTTTCAGGTGGCGGTGAGGCGACGGCGGCGGCGAGCGGCACGGCGGTTGTCTACGGTGGAGAGAGTGAGAGTTAAAAAAAAATGCTCAAACAAAAATTCCAATCGGTTCAAAATGTAGATCTACTCACCGTGATCACAATGATATATTTTGTTCCCGGCAACAACCCTCCACGGCGGCGAAATCGCCGATCAAAGCGGCGGAGAGAGAGACAAGAGAGAGAAGAGAGAAAATGTGAGGGGAGGCGGCGCAGAAATAAGGGGGCTTGTTTTTCCTCGTGTATAAGCGCTTTTTTCTGGCGGATTTCCGTCGGATAGTAAAAATGTAACCCTAAATTTTAGCGGTGATTTCCGACGGATTTCCGGCGGAAATTCAGATTTTTTAAAATTTTTTTAACTTTCCGTGGGATTTCCGACGGATTTTACATTCGAAAAATAAAAAAAAATTAATTTTTTAAAAATAAATTCCTAACGTAATCCGTCGGAAACCCCACGGAATTCTTTTACATTTCAGTGGGATTTCCGACGGATTTTACATCCGAAAAATTAAAAAAAATGTATATAAATTCCTAACCTAATCCGTCAGAAACCCCACGGAATTTTAAAATAAATTCCGTGGGTTTTTCGACGGATTTTACATCCAAAAAATAAAAAAATTAATTTTTTTATATAAATTGCTAACTAATCCGTCGGAAAACCCACGAAATTTTAAAACAAATTCCGGCGGGTTTTCGACAGTTTTTAAATCCAAAAAAATAAAAGGAAAAATTATTTTTTTTGATAAATTTCTAACTAATCAGTCGGAAAACCCACGGAATTTTAAAACAAATTCCGGCGGGTTTCCGACGGTTTTTAAATCCAAAAAAATAAAAGAAAAAAATTATTTTTTTAATAAATTTCTAACTAATCTGTCGGAAATCCCACGGAAACTAATATAATTTTCGGACGGTTCTCAGACGGATTTTGTATTTACTATTATATATTGCGAAAAACACCTAATATCCGTCGGAAATCCGCTGGTAATGATTTGGCGGGAAACCAATAGTGTTTCCCCGCGTTTTTTGCGACGAGCTACCGGCGGATTTTCGTTCGTTTTTTCCTTCCCTTTTATTCCCACGGAAATCCTCCGGAAATTTCTGTGGGGAAAAAATCTGTCAGAAATATCTGACGGAAATCTCCGTGTTTCTAGTAGTGCGACCAAACCGCCGCGAAATCAGATAAAGCGGCGGTTATTCCGGCGCTCGGCAGAAACCGCCGCAAATGGGTTCTAGGACGCCCTTATCAACGGCAATTTTCCAACCGCCGATAAACCTTTTTGGGCCCCGCAATAACCGCCGCAAATCATATAAAGAACCGCCGCTAAACGGTGTTTTTTTGGTAGTGTGATTTCCTTTCTATTTTCAAAATTTACCATACAAATCCTTCAACTTATATAAAAAAATTATTGGCCAAATGGTTCTCATGTTATAGTATGTGGGAACACATGACTTTTAATGATATATTTATAAATAATAATAGACATTTTTTGAAGTTAAAATGACCATAAATAAATGACCATACAAAGAGTGATAAAACTAAATATTACAACTGAGAGTGAACAAATTAGAGAAACATATAATAGGTCTTTATTTTGATTATTTTAACTTTATAAGATTGTTTATTATTATAAATATGTCACTATTGATTTTCTCTCATATGTCATGATGAGAATAATTATAGTTTAACTAATAATTAATCAGAAAAAGTCAGTATAATTTTTATAAGTTAAAAACTTGTGTTGCAAATTTTAAAAATAAATATAGAGAAGTCGAATAATTAATTTTATCAAATCTCAAAGCATGCTAGTGTAATATATTCTAGATAAAATGCAGTTCTTATGTGTTCTATGAATGAGTTATTCATTAGCACGTAAGAAAAATAATTAACATTTATTTTCTACTTTATTTGACTATGATTGTATTGATAATAATATGTTGATCATACGTACAACAGAAATAAGTCTAATTAATATTCAACCTGTGTTATATATAATATGAAATGTGTTCTATATATATACGTGTGCTATACATATATAGCACATGAGAAATAATTCTTGTACACCCCAAATCAGCCACCAATCAGCCACCAATGTATTTTATACAAGATACGTATATATTGACGTATAAATTTAAAAGTAACATTATTTTTACTCACTCTCTTGTTCATTTTAATTTTCTCCGCCCTCTCGCTTGTTCATTTTAAGCTCTTTTAAGAACCCCATAATCATAAAGAGGGTTACATGACACTTCCTGTGCCTTCTCATTCCCAAAACTAATGCTTCTGCTTCCATGGTGATGAAAGAAAAAACAGAGCATGTGAGAAATAATGACATTTATATATGATGAAATTTCTATTTTCTTGATTTTATTAATAAGTTAACAAAATAACTAATTCTTGACTTTTCAACTCTCTTGCATATAAATAAGAGAAACAAACACACGAAAAGCAGAATAACTCTATAATTTCCCACGCACACACAAGGCTCTGTCTTTGTTGGATTATAGTTAAAAATATGTTGGATTGTATGTGGTATTTATTATGTTGGATTGTGGTCTTTATTTATGTTGGATTGTGGTCTTTATTATGTTAGAGGAACAAACATAGCATAACACAACATGAAAGCATATATTAAATCTGATTTTTTGTGTGTCCATATTCACTCTCTTGAATGTTGGATTGTGGTCTTTATTTATGTTGGATTGTGGTTTTTATTATGTTGGATTGTGATATTTATTTATGTTGGATTATGATATTTATTATGTTGGATTGTGGTCTTTATTATGTTGGATTGTGATCTTTATTTATGTTGGATTGTGGTATTTATTATGTTGGATTGTGGTCTTTATTTATGTTGGATTGTAGTATTTATTTATATTGGATTGTGGTCTTTATTATGTTGGATTGTGGCTTTAGTATGTTGGAGGAACAAACAGAGCATAACACAACATGAAAGCATATATTTATCCAAATGCCACAAAATGTTTCTATTTCACAATCTTGTATGCCACTGGTGTTGCCAACCAGCTTGGTCCAAAAGATTTGGGTACGGCTTCTTGTATTTGGGATTGCCTCGGTTTACAAAAGGGTCATCAAAAATATAGAACAAGTGTTTGAAATTTGTTTTGGGATATTTGGTGCTCTTGTCGGGGTTGTTCTTGCTTTGGTTCTGATTGTTGTGTACAAGAAGTGCAAGAGGAAGAGGAGGGAAAATATTTATCACAGGTCGATTGAGAATAGTGTGAGGGCTAGCGTTTTGCCTAGTAGGGTGCAAAATGGTTTCATATATCAGAGTTTGAAAAGGCCACAAATAATATAGGGTTTTATTTATGTTAGATTGTGGTCTTTATTTATGTTGGATTGTGGTCTTTATTATGTTGGAGGAACAAACAGAGCATGACACAACATGAAAGTATATATTAAATCTGATTTTTTGTGTGTCCATATTCACACTCTTAGATGTTGGATTGTGGTCTTTATTTATGTTGGATTGTGGTCTTTATTATGTTTGATTGTGGTCTTTATTTAAGTTGGATTGTAGTCTTTATTATGTTGGAGGAACAAATAGAGCATGACACATCATGAAAGCATATATTAAATATGATTTTTTTTTTGTATCCATATTCACCCTCTTGGCTGTTGGATTTTGGTCTTTATTTATGTTGGATTGTGGTCTTTATTATGTTGGGTTGTGATCTTTATTTATGTTGGGTTGTAGTCTTTATTTATGTTGGATTGTGGTCTTTATTATGTTAGATTGAATCTTATTTTTATTTAGAGTTCATATTCACTTCTAAAATTATGTTGAATTATTCAGGCGCATGAGTTTCACTCTTTCAAATGTGAAAGTAGATGTTTTAAAGTTAAATTATACAAAATACGTATTTTAGTCACAATGGCTGATTGGTGGCTGATTTGGAATGTACATGTAGTATATCTCATATCACATATTTCATATTATGTATAGCATGTTGTACAACAATCATTATTGATATTATCTAAAATTAGATATCAAAGAGATTTGCATACTATATAATAATGGAATAAAAAGAAGTTAGTGTTAAAAGAGGAATAATTAACAGTAAAATCCAATGGAAAAATTGGATTGGTATCTTCGTATGTTTAAAAAACAATCAACAATACTTCTTCTATATCAATTTTCCACCACCATCATCCACCCATAATAATTATATTTAAAAAATAGATTTAATACTCTATTAATATATTATCTTTTACTAATAATAATATGGGACCCAAAATAAAAAAAATGGGTTGATAATAAAAAGTGATTAATGTATAATATACATGTAGCACTGCTAAAAAAATTGATACACAAATAGGTTTTTTCCTTCTAATTAGCTGGCTAGCTTAAACAGTTCAATCAATCAGACAAAAGTTTTTCACCTACAACTACTGTATTACAGAGACAGACAAAATGTAGCATAAAACATTCCCAACTCCCGAGCAAGATAACTTTTACGTAACATAATTATTTCTTGGGAATGATGTGATTGGTGGTTTGTGCGTCAAATTGGCTTTGGATATGTCTCAATGTCTGCATTCACCTATGAATCTATGATAATAAATCAAGAAATTGATCTTTGGCCAAAAAGATTTTACAATAATGTTATTTTGACTACCCAAAAGTTGTCTCTTTTAAGACAACCCGGGTGCTATCCATGGTGCCTAAAAATAAGGGTCCATCATAGCTACTCTCTTACCCATTCTAACTCCCTCCAATCTAACCCACCCACTCACATCCACTCATTCTCTCACTTGAATTCTCTCACCTTCTCTCCTCTGTGAATCCTTAAATCACTCATCTTTCTTCCTCATTCACGAAGCCTCATCCCTTCCACCGTTCTTCCTCATTAGTGACCAATTGGTTGTTTCCCTCTCATCTCTAGCAAACAACCATGAAGCGTCTTCTTTCATCCTCTCTCTTCCAATTCGAGAAGAGTTGTATAAAGTATTTATCTGCACTTGTTGATTTGTTTGTTTTGGGGGATTTGATTTTTTTTTTTACATGAGTACATGGGTAGAATATGTTTTGCTGTGGTGTGGTAGAAAGTTGGGAAGATATGTAGTTTTTGTCAAAATAGTGATAGTGATTAACATGAACTTGCTTTGATTTGAAAAAGTAAAAATGTCATTTAAATGAGTAGCAGTATAATGTAGTTATATGCAGTTGCATATAATATGTTGTTTGTTTTATTATTTTTGGGGATTTTTATTTTTATTTTTTTGCAGTTGCATGTAAGCGTTGATAATCTAGTTGCATGTGTTGATGATTGTGTTAACAATAGTTGGTTATTTTGTAAAGATGCTAATAACCGAGTCTTGTTAATATTATGTAATATTGGCAGTTGCTTTTAATTAGTTTCTTGAGTAATTATTAGGAGGAATAGTTGTAATTTTGAAATTGGGGTAATGATCATATCACAATCATGATATCACATACATATTGTGGATTGTGATATTGATGAGAAGTCAATGGCAACACTTAGAGGAGATTTTTACTGCAATTCTATGTTGGATTTTAGCATGACAAGGTCAAGATCATTTAGAGAGAGAGATATAGACACAAAGATGCTGAATATTAATGATATATTAAAATGTAGGATCATGTATTAATGTTTGTGACTAAAAGTAGCATTATAATGTAGTTATATGCAGTTGCATATAATATGTTGTATGTTTTATTATTTTGGGGGATTTTTTTTTAATTTTTGCAGTTGCATGTAAGCGTTGATAATCTAGTTACATGTGTTGATGATTGTGTTGACAATAGTTGGTTATTTTATAAAGATGTTGATAACTGAGTCTTGTTAATATTATGTAATGTTGGCAGTTACTTTTAATTAGTTTCTTGACTAATTGTTTAGGGGGAATAGTTGTAATTTTGAAATTGGGGTAATGATGATATCACACATTGTGGATTGTGATATTGATGAGAAGTCAATGGCAACACTTAGAGGAGATTTTTACTGCAATTCTATGTTAGATTTTAGCATGACAAGATCAAGATAATTTAAAGAGAGATATAGACACAAAGATGCTGAATATTTATGATATATTAAAACTGTAGGATCATGTATTAATGTTTGTGACTAAAAGTCTTGCTTTAGTCTTGCAATATGTTTTTCCTTTCCTAGTTAGGTTTCTTAATGCATTCAACAATGATTAATATTATCATGACAAGTTAACTAAGCATTCTCCTTCCTTTTAAAATATATGGAATATTTTGATTAAAGACATTTGGTGCTGACTTCTGAATATATGGTGGTTTTTGGCAGAATTTTATGGCGATGCATTTTGAGGAAGCAAGTTGAGAAGGGCTTGGCTATTATACTTGGTATCATGTCTGTTGCAATTCTTTTAGCCGAAACATCTCTTCTACCTAGTGTTGATCTATCTCTCTTCTCGATTCTTATCAAATCTGTTGGATCACAGGAAATGCTTGAGATTATTCAATTGCACACTTTCAAACAGGAGACATTTTTTTTTATTGTAGTGGGTGTTGTTCTGTTTTGAGAGATGACATTGATAGGAGTTTGTTGATTTAGGGAATGATGTTGTGAGTGTGCTTTGATAAATGTGGTTTGTGTAAGTGCATTATGAATGTTTGAAATGTTGTTGTCATTTGTGGAGTTGAATTTGGATTATGAACTATTTAAATGTAGGTGATTGAACAATCTAAATGTAATTGATAACTTGAGTTGTTTGTTTTATAATTAATAAAATATGATGGTTATTACAGCAACTGTTTATTAAAATAAGTCAAATCAATTTTAGTATTAGTTTAAATTGTTATATTTACCTGATTTTAGGTTTGTGGTACGAATATAACAAAATAAGTTTGTTTGTCATCACTAACTTTGTTGGTAACTATGTGAAAATAGCTGGTAACCACTACTATTTTCGCTTATAACTACTAAATAATGTTGGAAACTATAATTGAGGGTTGTTATCCCTTAAAACTTCATTGCTATCACAATATACGTTCTTTCACATCACTACAATGTATAGATTGTACTAAAAA
>RYYW01000732.1:0-13976 GCA_013621005.1 Aeschynomene evenia | reverse complement strand
GCTACTGCGTCGGAAGGATTGACATAGCTCATTTCGTGTAGCTGCCACGCTTCAACAGGTATATCAAATATGATCTATGATATTTCACAAGGGTCTATGTGAGGGAATTGCATGTAAATTTTTTTGTTTTCCGCGCTGCTTCTATATGCATGATTTCCCAACAATAGGCTCATTACATCATCCATTGGTTATCTAAACCTTACTTGTGACTAAAATGGAGTCGTTGACCAAAGTAAGACCTAATGAAGCTCAATACCCGCAATTAGGACCAAAATAGGGTCATTACATCATCCTTTGGTTATCTACAACAACATAGTGACTAAAATGGAGCCATTGATCAAAGTAAGACCAAATGAAGCTCAATACACTCAATTAGGACAAAAATAGGCTCATTACATCATCCTTTGGTTATCTAAACCTTCCTAGTGACTAAAATGGAAACCTTGACCAAAGTAAGACAAAATGAAGCTCAATACAGTCAATTAGGACCAAAATAGGCTCATTACATCACCCTTTGGTTATCTAAACCTTCCTTGTGACTAAAATGGATTCACTGACCAAATTAAGACCAAATGAAGCTCAATACACTCAATTAGGACCAAAATAGGCTCATTACATCATCCTTTGGTTATCTAAACCTTCCTTGTGACTAAACTGGAGTCATTGACCAAATTAAGACCAAATGAAGCTCAATACACTCAAGTAGGACAAAAATAGGCTCATTACATCATCCTTTGGTTATCTATACCTTCCCAGTGACTAAAATGGAGTCGTTCACCAAAGTAAGACCAAATGAAGCTCAATACACTCAATTAGGACCAAAATAGGCTCATTACATCATCCATTGGTTATCTAAACCTTACTTGCAACTAAAATGGAGTCATTGACCAAAGTAAAACCTAATGAAGCGCAATATACTCAATTAGGACCAAAATAGGCTCATTACATCATCCTTTGGTTATCTACAACAACCTAGTGACTAAAATGGAGTCATTGATCAAAGTAAGACCAAATGAAGCTCAATACACTCAATTAGGACCAAAATAGGCTCATTACATCATCCTTTGGTTATCTAAACCTTCCTTGTGACTAAAATTGATTCATTGACCAAATTAAGATCAAATGAAGTTCAATACACTCAATTAGGAACAAAATAGACACATTACATCATCCTTTGGCTATCTAAACATTCCTAGTGACTAAAATGGAAGAATTGACCAAAGTAAGACCAAATAAAGCTCAATACACTCAATTAGGACCAAAATAGGCTCATTACATCACCCTTTGGTTATCTAAACCTTACTTGTAACTAAAATGGAGTCATTGACCAAAGTAAGACCAAATGAAGCTCAATACACTAAATTAAGAGCAAAATAGGCTCATTACATCATCCATTGGTTATCTAAACCTTACTTGTGACAAAAATGGAGTCGTTGACCAAAGTAAGACCTAATGAAGCTCAATACCCGCAATTAGGACCAGAATAGGCTCATTACATCATCCTTTGGTTATCTACAACAACGTAGTGACTAAAATGGAGCCATTGATCAAAGTAAGACAAAATGAAGCTCAATACACTCAATTAGAACCAAAATAGGCTCATTACATCATTCATTGGTTATCTAAACCTTACTTGTGACTAAAATGGAGTAATTGACCAAAGTACGACCTAATGAAGCTCAATACCCTCAATTAGGACCAAAATAGGCTCATTACATCATCCTTTGGTTATCTACAACAACCTAGTGACTAAAATGGAGTCATTGATCAAAGTAAGACCAAATGAAGCTCAATACACTCAATTAGGACCAAAATAGGCTCATTACATCATCCTTTGGTTATCTAAACCTTCCTAGTAATTAAAATGGAGTCATTGACCAAAGTAAGACCAAATGAAGCTCAATACACTCAATTAGGACCAAAATAGGCTCATTACATCATCCATTGGTTATCTAAACCTTACTTGTAACTAAAATGGAGTCATTGACCAAAGTAAAACCTAATGAAGCGCAATATACTCAATTAGGACCAAAATAGGCTCATTACATCATCCTTTGGTTATCTACAACACCTAGTGACTAAAATGGAGTCATTGATCAAAGTAAGACCAAATGAAGCTCAATACACTCAATTAGGACCAAAATAGGCTCATTACATCATTCTTTGGTTATCTAAACCTTCCTAGTGACTAAAATGGAATCATTGACCAAAGTAATACCAAATGAAGCTCAATACACTCAATTAGGACCAAAATAGGCTCATTACATCATCCTTTGGTTATCTAAACCTTCCTTGTGACTAAAATGGATTCATTGACCAAATTAAGACCAAATGAAGTTCAATACACTCAATTAGGAACAAAATAGACACATTACATCATCCTTTGGCTATCTAAACATTCCTAGTGACTAAAATGGAAGAATTGACCAAAGTAAGACCAAATAAAGCTCAATACACTCAATTAGGACCAAAATAGGCTCATTACATCACCCTTTGGTTATCTAAACCTTACTTGTAACTAAAATGGAGTCATTGATCAAAGTAAGACCAAATGAAGCTCAATACACTCAATTAAGACCAAATTAGGCTCATTACATCATCCATTGGTTATAAACCTTACTTGTGACTAAAATGGAGTCGTTGACCAAAGTAAGACCTAATGAAGCTCAATACCCGCAATTAGGACCAAAATAGGCTCATTACATCATCCTTTGGTTATCTACAACAACGTAGTGACTAAAATGGAGCCATTGATCAAAGTAAGACCAAATGAAGCTCAATACACTCAATTAGGACCAAAATAGGCTCATTACATCATCCTTTGGTTATCTAAACCTTCCTAGTGACTAAAATGGAAACCTTGACCAAAGTAAGACAAAATGAAGCTCAATACAGTCAATTAGGACCAAAATAGGCTCATTACATCACCCTTTGGTTATCTAAACCTTCCTTGTGACTAAAATGGATTCACTGACCAAATTAAGACCAATGAAACTCACTACACTCAATTAGGACCAAAATAGGCTCATTACATCATCCTTTGGTTATCTAAACCTTCCTTGTGACTAAACTGGAATCATTTACCAAATTAAGACCAAATGAAGCTCAATACACTCAATTAGGACCAAAATAGGCTCATTACATCATCCTGTGGTTAACTAAACCATCCTAGTGACTAAAATGGAGTCGTTCACCAAAGTAAGACCAAAATGAAGCTCAATACACTCAATAGGACCAAAATAGGCTCATTACATCATCCATTGGTTATCTAAACCTTACTTGTAACTAAAATGGAGTCATTGACCAAAGTAAAACCTAATGAAGCGCAATATTCTCAATTAGGACCAAAATAGGCTCATTACATCATCCTTTGGTTATCTACAACAACCTAGTGACTAAAATGGAGTCATTGATCAAAGTAAGACCAAATGAAGCTCAATACACTCAATTAGGACCAAAATAGGCTCATTACATCATCCTTTGGTTATCTAAACCTTCCTTGTGACTAAAATGGATTCTTTGACCAAATTAAGATCAAATGAAGTTCAATACACTCAATTAGGAACAAAATAGACACATTACATCATCCTTTGGCTATCTAAACATTCCTAGTGACTAAAATGGAAGAATTGACCAAAGTAAGACCAAATAAAGCTCAATACACTCAATTAGGACCAAAATAGGCTCATTACATCACCCTTTGGTTATCTAAACCTTACTTGTAACTAAAATGGAGTCATTGACCAAAGTAAGACCAAATGAAGCTCAATACACTAAATTAAGAGCAAAATAGGCTCATTACATCATCCATTGGTTATCTAAACTTACTTGTGACAAAAATGGAGTCGTTGACCAAAGTAAGACCTAATGAAGCTCAATACCCGCAATTAGGACCAGAATAGGCTCATTACATCATCCTTTGGTTATCTAACAACGTAGTGACTAAAATGGAGCCATTGATCAAAGTAAGACCAAATGAAGCTCAATACACTCAATTAGGACCAAAATAGGCTCATTACATCATCCTTTGGTTATCTAAACCTTCCTAGTGACTAAAATGGAAACCTTGACCAAAGTAAGACAAAATGAAGCTCAATACACTCAATTAGAACCAAAATAGGCTCATTACATCATTCATTGGTTATCTAAAACCTCAATACCCTCAATTAGGACCAAAATAGGCTCATTACATCATCCTTTGGTTATCTACAACAACCTAGTGACCAAAGTAAGACCAAATGAAGTAATCCTTTGGACATTGACCAAAATGAAGCTCAATACACTCAATTAGAACCAAAATAGGCTCATTACATCATTCATTGGTTATCTAAACCTTACTTGTGACTAAAATGGAGTAATTGACCAAAGTACGACCTAATGAAGCTCAATACCTCAATTAGGACCAAAATAGGCTCATTACATCATCCTTGGTTATCTACAACAACCTAGTGACTAAAATGGAGTCATTGATCAAAGTAAGACCAAATGAAGCTCAATACACTCAATTAGGACCAAAATAGGCTCATTACATCATCCTTTGGTTATCTAAACCTTCCTAGTAATTAAAATGGAGTCATTGACCAAAGTAAGACCAAATGAAGCTCAATACACTCAATTAGGACCAAAATAGGCTCATTACATCATCCATTGGTTATCTAAACCTTACTTGTAACTAAAATGGAGTCATTGACCAAAGTAAAAACCTAATGAAGCGCAATATACTCAATTAGGACCAAAATAGGCTCATTACATCATCCTTTGGTTATCTACAACAACCTAGTGACTAAAATGGAGTCATTGATCAAAGTAAGACCAAATGAAGCTCAATACACTCAATTAGGACCAAAATAGGCTCATTACATCATTCTTTGGTTATCTAAACCTTCCTAGTGACTAAAATGGAATCATTGACCAAAGTAATACCAAATGAAGCTCAATACACTCAATTAGGACCAAAATAGGCTCATTACATCATCCTTTGGTTATCTAAACCTTCCTTGTGACTAAAATGGATTCATTGACCAAATTAAGACCAAATGAAGTTCAATACACTCAATTAGGAACAAAATAGACACATTACATCATCCTTTGGCTATCTAAACATTCCTAGTGACTAAAATGGAAGAATTGACCAAAGTAAGACCAAATAAAGCTCAATACACTCAATTAGGACCAAAATAGGCTCATTACATCACCCTTTGGTTATCTAAACCTTACTTGTAACTAAAATGGAGTCATTGATCAAAGTAAGACCAAATGAAGCTCAATACACTCAATTAAGACCAAATTAGGCTCATTACATCATCCATTGGTTATCTAAACCTTACTTGTGACTAAAATGGAGTCGTTGACCAAAGTAAGACCTAATGAAGCTCAATACCCGCAATTAGGACCAAAATAGGCTCATTACATCATCCTTTGGTTATCTACAACAACGTAGTGACTAAAATGGAGCCATTGATCAAAGTAAGACCAAATGAAGCTCAATACACTCAATTAGGACCAAAATAGGCTCATTACATCATCCTTTGGTTATCTAAACCTTCCTAGTGACTAAAATGGAAACCTTGACCAAAGTAAGACAAAATGAAGCTCAATACAGTCAATTAGGACCAAAATAGGCTCATTACATCACCCTTTGGTTATCTAAACCTTCCTTGTGACTAAAATGGATTCACTGACCAAATTAAGACCAAATGAAACTCACTACACTCAATTAGGACCAAAATAGGCTCATTACATCATCCTTTGGTTATCTAAACCTTCCTTGTGACTAAACTGGAATCATTTACCAAATTAAGACCAAATGAAGCTCAATACACTCAATTAGGACCAAAATAGGCTCATTACATCATCCTGTGGTTAACTAAACCATCCTAGTGACTAAATGGAGTCGTTCACCAAAGTAAGACCAAATGAAGCTCAATACACTCAATTAGGACCAAAATAGGCTCATTACATCATCCATTGGTTATCTAAACCTTACTTGTAACTAAAATGGAGTCATTGACCAAAGTAAAACCTAATGAAGCGCAATATTCTCAATTAGGACCAAAATAGGCTCATTACATCATCCTTTGGTTATCTACAACAACCTAGTGACTAAAATGGAGTCATTGATCAAAGTAAGACCAAATGAAGCTCAATACACTCAATTAGGACCAAAATAGGCTCATTACATCATCCTTTGGTTATCTAAACCTTCCTTGTGACTAAAATGGATTCATTGACCAAATTAAGATCAAATGAAGTTCAATACACTCAATTAGGAACAAAATAGACACATTACATCATCCTTTGGCTATCTAAACATTCCTAGTGACTAAAATGGAAGAATTGACCAAAGTAAGACCAAATAAAGCTCAATACACTCAATTAGGACCAAAATAGGCTCATTACATCACCCTTTGGTTATCTAAACCTTACTTGTACTAAAATGGAAACATTGACCAAAGTAAGACCAAATGAAGCTCAATACACTAAATTAAGAGCAAAATAGGCTCATTACATCATCCATTGGTTATCTAAACCTTACTTGTGACTAAAATGGAGTCGTTGACCAAAGTAAGACCTAATGAAGCTCAATACCCGCAATTAGGACCAGAATAGGCTCATTACATCATCCTTTGGTTATCTACAACAACGTAGTGACTAAAATGGAGCCATTGATCAAAGTAAGACCAAATGAAGCTCAATACACTCAATTAGGACCAAAATAGGCTCATTACATCATCCTTTGGTTATCTAAACCTTCCTAGTGACTAAAATGGAAATTGACCAAAGTAAGACAATGAAGCTCAATACACTCAATTAGAACCAAAATAGGCTCATTACATCATTCATTGGTTATCTAAACCTTACTTGTGACTAAAATGGAGTAATTGACCAAAGTACGACCTAATGAAGCTCAATACTCAATTAGGACCAAAATAGGCTCATTACATCATCCTTTGGTTATCTACAACAACCTAGTGACTAAATGGAGTCATTGATCAAAGTAAGACCAAATGAAGCTCAATACACTCAATTAGGACCAAAATAGGCTCATTACATCATCTTTGGTTATCTAAACCTTCCTAGTGACTAAAATGGAATCATTGACCAAAGTAATACCAAATGAAGCTCAATACACTCAATTAGGACCAAAATAGGCTCATTACATCATCCTTTGGTTATCTAAACCTTCCTTGTGACTAAAATGGATTCATTGACCAATTAACCAAATGAAGTTCAATACACTCAATTAGGAAAAAATAGACACATTACATCATCCTTTGGCTATCTAAACATTCCTAGTGACTAAAATGGAGAATTGACCAAAGTAAGACCAATAAAGCTCAATACACTCAATTAGGACCAAAATAGGCTCATTACATCACCCTTGGTTATCTAAACCTTACTTGTAACTAAAATGGAGTCATTGATCAAAGTAAGACCAAATGAAGCTCAATACACTCAATTAAGACCAAATTAGGCTCATTACATCATCCATTGGTTATCTAAACCTTACTTGTGACTAAAATGGAGTCGTTGACCAAAGTAAGACCTAATGAAGCTCAATACCCGCAATTAGGACCAAAATAGGCTCATTACATCATCCTTTGGTTATCTACAACAACGTAGTGACTAAAATGGAGCCATTGATCAAAGTAAGACCAAATGAAGCTCAATACACTCAATTAGGACCAAAATAGGCTCATTACATCATCCTTTGGTTATCTAAACCTTCCTAGTGACTAAAATGGAAACCTTGACCAAGTAAGAAAATGAAGCTCAATACAGTCAATTAGGACCAAAATAGGCTCATTACATCACCCTTTGGTTATCTAAACCTTCCTTGTGACTAAAATGGATTCACTGACCAAATTAAGACCAAATGAAACTCACTACACTCAATTAGGACCAAAATAGGCTCATTACATCATCCTTTGGTTATCTAAACCTTCCTTGTGACTAAACTGGAATCATTTACCAAATTAAGACCAAATGAAGCTCAATACACTCAATTAGGACCAAAATAGGCTCATTACATCATCCTGTGGTTAACTAAACCTCCTAGTGACTAAAATGGAGTCGTTCACCAAAGTAAGACCAAATGAAGCTCAATACACTCAATTAGGACCAAAATAGGCTCATTACATCATCCATTGGTTATCTAAACCTTACTTGTAACTAAAATGGAGTCATTGACCAAAGTAAAACCTAATGAAGCGCAATATTCTCAATTAGGACCAAAATAGGCTCATTACATATCCTTTGGTTATCTACAACAACCTAGTGACTAAAATGGAGTCATTGATCAAAGTAAGACCAAATGAAGCTCAATACACTCAATTAGGACCAAAATAGGCTCATTACTCATCCTTTGGTTATCTAAACCTTCCTTGTGACTAAAATGGATTCTTTGACCAAATTAAGATCAAATGAAGTTCAATACACTCAATTAGGAACAAAATAGACACATTACATCATCCTTTGGCTATCTAAACATTCCTAGTGACTAAAATGGAAGAATTGACCAAAGTAAGACCAAATAAAGCTCAATACACTCAATTAGGACCAAAATAGGCTCATTACATCACCCTTTGGTTATCTAAACCTTACTTGTAACTAAAATGGAGTCATTGACCAAAGTAAGACCAAATGAAGCTCAATACACTAAATTAAGAGCAAAATAGGCTCATTACATCATCCATTGGTTATCTAAACCTTACTTGTGACAAAAATGGAGTCGTTGACCAAAGTAAGACCTAATGAAGCTCAATACCCGCAATTAGGACCAGAATAGGCTCATTACATCATCCTTTGGTTATCTACAACAACGTAGTGACTAAAATGGAGCCATTGATCAAAGTAAGACCAAATGAAGCTCAATACACTCAATTAGGACCAAAATAGGCTCATTACATCATCCTTTGGTTATCTAAACCTTCCTAGTGACTAAAATGGAAACCTTGACCAAAGTAAGACAAAATGAAGCTCAATACACTCAATTAGAACCAAAATAGGCTCATTACATCATTCATTGGTTATCTAAACCTTACTTGTGACTAAAATGGAGTAATTGACCAAAGTACGACCTAATGAAGCTCAATACCCTCAATTAGGACCAAAATAGGCTCATTACATCATCCTTTGGTTATCTACAACAACCTAGTGACTAAAATGGAGTCATTGATCAAAGTAAGACCAAATGAAGCTCAATACACTCAATTAGGACCAAAATAGGCTCATTACATCATCCTTTGGTTATCTAAACCTTCCTAGTAATTAAAATGGAGTCATTGACCAAAGTAAGACCAAATGAAGCTCAATCAATTAGGACCAAAATAGGCTCATTACATCATCCATTGGTTATCTAAACCTTACTTGTAACTAAAATGGAGTCATTGACCAAAGTAAAACCTAATGAAGCGCAATATACTCAATTAGGACCAAAATAGGCTCATTACATCATCCTTTGGTTATCTACAACAACCTAGTGACTAAAATGGAGTCATTGACAAAGTAAGACCAAATGAAGCTCAATACACTCAATTAGGACCAAAATAGGCTCATTACATCATTCTTTGGTTATCTAAACCTTCCTAGTGACTAAAATGGAATCATTGACCAAAGTAATACCAAATGAAGCTCAATACACTCAATTAGGACCAAAATAGGCTCATTACATCATCCTTTGGTTATCTAAACCTTCCTTGTGACTAAAATGGATTCATTGACCAAATTAAGACCAAATGAAGTTCAATACACTCAATTAGGAACAAAATAGACACATTACATCATCCTTTGGCTATCTAAACATTCCTAGTGACTAAAATGGAAGAATTGACCAAAGTAAGACCAAATAAAGCTCAATACACTCAATTAGGACCAAAAGGCTCATTACATCACCCTTTGGTTATCTAAACCTTACTTGTAACTAAAATGGAGTCATTGATCAAAGTAAGACCAAATGAAGCTCAATACACTCAATTAAGACCAAATTAGGCTCATTACATCATCCATTGGTTATCTAAACCTTACTTGTGACTAAAATGGAGTCGTTGACCAAAGTAAGACCTAATGAAGCTCAATACCCGCAATTAGGACCAAAATAGGCTCATTACATCATCCTTTGGTTATCTACAACAACGTAGTGACTAAAATGGAGCCATTGATCAAAGTAAGACCAAATGAAGCTCAATACACTCAATTAGGACCAAAATAGGCTCATTACATCATCCTTTGGTTATCTAAACCTTCCTAGTGACTAAAATGGAAACCTTGACCAAAGTAAGACAAAATGAAGCTCAATACAGTCAATTAGGACCAAAATAGGCTCATTACATCACCCTTTGGTTATCTAAACCTTCCTTGTGACTAAAATGGATTCACTGACCAAATTAAGACCAAATGAAACTCACTACACTCAATTAGGACCAAAATAGGCTCATTACATCATCCTTTGGTTATCTAAACCTTCCTTGTGACTAAACTGGAATCATTTACAAAATTAAGACCAAATGAAGCTCAATACACTCAATTAGGACCAAAATAGGCTCATTACATCATCCTGTGGTTAACTAAACCATCCTAGTGACTAAAATGGAGTCGTTCACCAAAGTAAGACCAAATGAAGCTCAATACACTCAATTAGGACCAAAATAGGCTCATTACATCATCCATTGGTTATCTAAACCTTACTTGTAACTAAAATGGAGTCATTGACCAAAGTAAAACCTAATGAAGCGCAATATTCTCAATTAGGACCAAAATAGGCTCATTACATCATCCTTTGGTTCTACAACAACCTAGTGACTAAAATGGAGTCATTGATCAAAGTAAGACCAAATGAAGCTCAATACACTCAATTAGGACCAAAATAGGCTCATTACATCATCCTTTGGTTATCTAAACCTTCCTTGTGACTAAAATGGATTCTTTGACCAAATTAAGATCAAATGAAGTTCAATACACTCAATTAGGAACAAAATAGACACATTACATCATCCTTTGGCTATCTAAACATTCCTAGTGACTAAAATGGAAGAATTGACCAAAGTAAGACCAAATAAAGCTCAATACACTCAATTAGGACCAAAATAGGCTCATTACATCACCCTTTGGTTATCTAAACCTTACTTGTAACTAAAATGGAGTCATTGACCAAAGTAAGACCAAATGAAGCTCAATACACTAAATTAAGAGCAAAATAGGCTCATTACATCATCCATTGGTTATCTAAACCTTACTTGTGACAAAAATGGAGTCGTTGACCAAAGTAAGACCTAATGAAGCTCAATACCCGCAATTAGGACCAGAATAGGCTCATTACATCATCCTTTGGTTATCTACAACAACGTAGTGACTAAAATGGAGCCATTGATCAAAGTAAGACCAAATGAAGCTCAATACACTCAATTAGGACCAAAATAGGCTCATTACATCATCCTTTGGTTATCTAAACCTTCCTAGTGACTAAAATGGAAACCTTGACCAAAGTAAGACAAAATGAAGCTCAATACACTCAATTAGAACCAAAATAGGCTCATTACATCATTCATTGGTTATCTAAACCTTACTTGTGACTAAAATGGAGTAATTGACCAAAGTACGACCTAATGAAGCTCAATACCCTCAATTAGGACCAAAATAGGCTCATTACATCATCCTTTGGTTATCTACAACAACCTAGTGACTAAAATGGAGTCATTGATCAAAGTAAGACCAAATGAAGCTCAATACACTCAATTAGGAAAATAGGCTCATTACATCATCCTTTGGTTATCTAAACCTTCCTAGTTTAAAATGGAGTCATTGACCAAAGTAAGACCAAATGAAGCTCAATACACTCAATTAGGACCAAAATAGGCTCATTACATCATCCATTGGTTATCTAAACCTTACTTGTAACTAAAATGGAGTCATTGACCAAAGTAAAACCTAATGAAGCGCAATATACTCAATTAGGACCAAAATAGGCTCATTACATCATCCTTTGGTTATCTAAACAACCTAGTGACTAAAATGGAGTCATTGATCAAAGTAAGACCAAATGAAGCTCAATACACTCAATTAGGACCAAAATAGGCTCATTACATCATCTTTGGTTATCTAAACCTTCCTAGTGACTAAAATGGAATCATTGACCAAAGTAATACCAAATGAAGCTCAATACACTCAATTAGGACCAAAATAGGCTCATTACATCATCCTTTGGTTATCTAAACCTTCCTTGTGACTAAAATGGATTCATTGACCAAATTAAGACCAAATGAAGTTCAATACACTCAATTAGGAACAAAATAGACACATTACATCATCCTTTGGCTATCTAAACATTCCTAGTGACTAAAATGGAAGAATTGACCAAAGTAAGACCAAATAAAGCTCAATACACTCAATTAGGACCAAAATAGGCTCATTACATCACCCTTTGGTTATCTAAACCTTACTTGTAACTAAAATGGAGTCATTGACAAAGTAAGACCAAATGAAGCTCAATACACTCAATTAGGAACAAAATAGGCTCATTACATCATCCATTGGTTATCTAAACCTTACTTGTGACTAAAATGGAGTCGTTGACCAAAGTAAGACCTAATGAAGCTCAATACCCGCAATTAGGACCAAAATAGGCTCATTACATCATCCTTTGGTTATCTACAACAACGTAGTGACTAAAATGGAGCCATTGATCAAAGTAAGACCAAATGAAGCTCAATACACTCAATTAGGACCAAAATAGGCTCATTACATCATCCTTTGGTTATCTAAACCTTCCTAGTGACTAAAATGGAAACCTTGACCAAAGTAAGACAAAATGAAGCTCAATACACTCAATTAGAACCAAAATAGGCTCATTACATCATTCATTGGTTATCTAAACCTTACTTGTGACTAAAATGGAGACCAAATGAAGCTCAATACCCTCAATTAGGACCAAAATAGGCTCATTACATCATCCTTTGGTTATCTACAACACCTAGTGACTAAAATGGAGTCATTGATCAAAGTAAGACCAAATGAAGCTCAATACACTCAATTAGGACCAAAATAGGCTCATTACATCATCCTTTGGTTATCTAAACCTTCCTAGTGACTAAAATGGAGTCATTGACCAAAGTAAGACCAAATGAAGCTCAATACACTCAATTAGGACCAAAATAGGCTCATTACATCATCCATTGGTTATCTAAACCTTACTTGTAACTAAAATGGAGTCATTGACCAAAGTAAAACCTAATGAAGCGCAATATACTCAATTAGGACCAAAATAGGCTCATTACATCATCCTTTGGTTATCTACAACAACCTAGTGACTAAAATGGAGTCATTGATCAAAGTAAGACCAAATGAAGCTCAATACACTCAATTAGGACCAAAATAGGCTCATTACATTTGATCTAAACCTTCCTAGTGACTAAAATGGAATTGACCAAAGTAAGACAAAATGAAGCTCAATACAGTCAATTAGGACCAAAATAGGCTCATTACATCACCCTTTGGTTATCTAAACCTTCCTTGTGACTAAATGGATTCACTGACCAAATTAAGACCAAATGAAACTCACTACACTCAATTAGGACCAAAAGGCTCATTACATCATCCTTTGGTTATCTAAACCTTCCTTGTGACTAAACTGGAATCATTTACCAAATTAAGACCAAATGAAGCTCAATACACTCAATTAGGACCAAAATAGGCTCATTACATCATCCTGTGGTTAACTAAACATCCTAGTGACTAGAATGGAGTCGTTCACCAAAGTAAGACCAAATGAAGCTCAATACACTCAATTAGGACCAAAATAGGCTCATTACATCATCCATTGGTTATCTAAACCTTACTTGTAACTAAAATGGAGTCATTGACAAAGTAAAACCTAATGAAGCGCAATATACTCAATTAGGACCAAAATAGGCTCATTACATCATCCTTTGGTTATCTACAACAACCTAGTGACTAAAATGGAGTCATTGATCAAAGTAAGA
>RYYW01000730.1:0-20756 GCA_013621005.1 Aeschynomene evenia | reverse complement strand
ATCCTAATGACTAAAATGAATGAATTGATCAATGTAAGACCAAATGAAGCTCAATATACTCAATTAGGACCAAAGTAGGCTCATTACATCATCCTTTGGTTATCTACAACATCCTAGTGACTAAAATGGAGCCATTGACCAAAGTAAGACGAAATGAAGCTCAATACACTCAATTAGGACCAAAAAAGGGTCATTACATCATCCTTTGGTTACCTACACCTTTCTAGTGACTAAAATGGATGAATTGACCAAAGTAAGACCAAATGAAGCTCAATACACTCAATTAGGACCAAAATAGGCTCATTACATCATCCTTTGGTTACCAACACCTTTCTAGTGACTAAAATGGATGAATTGACCAAAGTAAGACCAAATGAAGCTCAATACACTAAATTAGGACTAAAATAGGCTCGTTACACCATCCTTTGGTTATCTACAACATCCTAGTGACTAAAATGGATGAATTGATCAAAGTAAGACCTAATTGAAAGTGTATGTGTGCACGAGAAGGGGGGGTTGAATCGTGCATGTTTTAAAAATTACTTCTTAAAACCTTTACTTAGAAAGCTGTTTTTACTCAGAAGGTAGATTTAAGAGTTTGCAGCGGAAATAGCTTTCTGAGAAGATTAAGTTTCTGAGAACTCAGTCTTTCTGAGAAATTTCCTATCTGAGCAGTTTTAAGAAAAGCGACTTTAAGTTATAATCTTTTAAACACTTTCTGATTTTAATCAGTAATGTTTTCACGAGACTTCTTAATTAAAATCGAAGTTAAGTTTTTCTCAAAGCTTTACGCAATTAAAGAGTAAGGAACAAAAGCTTAACACAAAGAGTTTTATACTGGTTCAGTTATAACCAACCTACTCCAGTCCTCAACCTTCAGTTGAGAGTTCTTAGATATTTTTCTTAATGTGCCTTCTCAGACAACACTGCCTTTACCAAGTAAAGGACTTCCACCACTTCACAACCCGAAGTGGATTTCCTTGCCTCACAATAGAGGACTTCCTTGCCTTAAACACTTAAGGACTTCCTTGCCTCACAACAGAGGACTTCCTTGCCTTAAACAATTAAGGACTTTGAACTTTGCCTCAAACACTAGAGGACTTAAAACTGCCTTCAAACAACGAAGGACTTAGGGTTTTTCAGAAAGTTGTTTTTGCTTCGAAAATCAACTACTAAGATTAAGTTACAAACTTAATTTGACCCTTAGTAGACTCCTAGATTTAACTTACAAATGTAAGAATTTACACCAATTCAGAACTAGAAGATTTTGCAAAGTTAGAAAAACAATTTCCTTAAAATTGTCTTTCTGAGAACGTTCTAAGTTTTCGCAAAATGATTTTCAATTCAACAGAGTTTTGGCACGTTTAATCAAGAGTTTTTGCGCAAGAGTTTCGTCACATTGCTCTGGAATTGAACTCATATATATAGGCATCAAGAGCCGCGAAATTAGAAGTTTTCACTTTGCTTATGTGGCTGTGTCCTTTTTCAGAACGGCTCCCTGCTACAGTCAGCGCGAAATGAGGAACTTTTCAGAGCTGCACAGTGCGTGTGCTCCCACTTCCTTGGCTAGTTGTAGCGAGCTTTCTGAGACCGCTTGCGCTCCCTTGAGTCCAGACACTTGGTTGCTTCTGAGTCCAACCTTCTAAGAGTTGTACGGATTTCTGAGGCTAGCCTTCTGAGGGAAGACCCTTCTGAGAACTACTAGTCGCAAGGTCTTCTGAGACCCTTCTGAGGCGACAGTGTTCTTTCCTCAGAAACATGTTTTCACCTTCTGCGCTTCTGAGACATCCTTTCTGATATCTTTGCGCTATGATTTTATCAATTGATTTCAAGGCTACTTGATGTTTTGTCTTGGTCTTTTCTCATGGTATTGCACTAGCTTAAAGCTTTCTGAGACACTTAGCGCACATATTAGCAAAACCTTAAGTAAAATTTTATACTTATGGCTTACCTTGTTATCATTAAAACTTTCATAACTCTAAGATAATTATGCGTAATTCTCTCAGAAGGGTTCTGGAGCTTACAATCTCCCCCTTTTTGATGATAACAACTTAAGTCTTAAGATAATAATTTTGCTTAAGTTCAGAAGTGTTTCTGAGTAAGTTCACTACTTATTTAGAATGCACTTTTGCTTTCTTAGAGACTAACTTAGCTTTCTGAGAGAAGGCTTCGTTATTTTCTTAGAAGGCTGTGATAATCAACAGTTCAAGTATGCAATGTATGATCACTGTTTGAGATTATCAATTACATAGCATGTATTTCATGATAAATGTATGTATGAAATTCAGAAATACCAAGCTAAGTAAATCAAGAGATGCCAAAAAAATAAATAATAACAGATAAGCATAAAATAGGTAAAACATGAGATGCCAAAATAATGATTTTTCATTTACGGTTTTGTAAAGATACAAAATATTTGGCTCCCCCTAAGTTGTTGCTCCCCCTAAGTTCTAGCCTAGTGTTTACGATAGCCAATGTACAATAATTTTATCATTTATCTACTCCCCCTTTGTTACATCAAAAAGGGTGGCTAAGACATAAACGCCATCATTGACTTAGAACTACTGCCTTCTGGCAATGTAGCGTAACAGCTGGCATATCTCCATGAGAATCTCGCTCTGAGTCGCATTCGGAGCGCATTCTAGAGGTAGGTCAGAGGCAGTGGAAGGCTGTTGAGAATATGAGGGTTGAGATGAAGGAGGACGAGAGACTTCAGCCTCAAGTACTTCATCTATGATATCCCTCGTTTGATATTCAGGAAGATCTTCTTCTTGGACACCTTTGCCTTCAATAGCAGCAAGTTCAATGGAAGGCTGCCTTTGAGTGTCCTCAGAAACCAGAGCAAGGTCTAGATCAGAGGGTTGCCTAGCTGATGGTTGCTCCATAGCATCAGAAGTCTGAGCGTCGTCGGAGAGGTTGAAAGTTGAGATCTGGCTATGCATGGCTTCAATGCATTTCAACTTCTCAGTTCGACCAAAGAAAGGCCGAAATTGCACAAAGGGTGGGGTGACTACCGTTCTTCCCAGCTGAAAGCCGGAACCGATCATTGAGTCCGTAATGGAGAAGCTGGGAACTTGTTGATCAAAGGATGGAGGGGGAACCTCTGTGAGATCGAGAGGAGGAACCTCTGGTTCCTTCTGAGAGTCCTTCTCAGATAGAGTTCCTTCTAAAGAACTGTGGGCAACAAATGCCTCAACTGCTGCAACTCCGACAGCCATGGTAGCGTCAGCGCCCACCTCTGAGCTGAGCCCAGTGCTGGTGGTCCCTGGCACTACTTCATGTGTTGAGACATGAGTTTCCTCATGTTCCAAAGGGATCTCAGAAGAGATAGGACCAACCTCAGAAGTTGGTTCATTGAAGGCTTCCTCATGCTGTAGTTGTTGTTCTGGTTGCATTTCAGCAGCTTCTGAAGTCTCAGAAGGTTGATCCAGTGCCTTCTGGACGTCAAGCATCGTCTGAGCCAATGACTCAGCATTCACAGTGGCAACTTCAGTTGTGGTTGCCTCAGAAAGTTCCACCATCGAAACCTCATATGGCTTCTTCTGGGGTTCTTTCTTGGAGCTTCCAGCATCTGGAGTGCGATGCTCAATGCGGAAGCTTGCCGCATCTTCTTCCTCAGAAGAGGAATCAGCAACATTTCCTCCGTGCCCCTGAATGTCTTCTCTGGTAGGGGAGACATTCCCAGATGGGGAGGAGTGATGAGAAGCTTATGCTTCTTCTTCAACAGCAGCAGCAGCAGCAGTAGTAGCGGTGGTGGCAGCAGTAGCAGTAACTGCTACAATTTCTTTACCCGTCAGCTTCGGCGGGCTCTGTTTCTTAGTGGTTTTTATCCCCACTCCTTTGTGAGACTTTCCCTGATAATTCAAGGAATGCAGGAGTTTAGTTTTAAATTTGGTGGGTTTAAAACCAGCAATAGAATCAGAAATAGGAATTGAAGTAGAAGAAGATTTAAGAAAGGAAGGTGGAGTTTTAGAGTAAGCTTTTACCAAACGACCACGTTTCCTTTTCCCTTCGGGTGGCACGTCTGGGACTTGGAGAGTTGGAGGTGCTTTCTTTTTTCTGGTCATGGGTTGCTCAGATGTCGTTTCTTCTGAGTCTTCAGCAGCCTCAACAACCTCAGGTTCCTTCTGAGGAGTCTTCTGAGCTTCCTCAGAAGCCATACTCCTTGTCACCTTTTGCTTCTTCTTCTTCTTTTCTGAAGGATCGGAAACCTTTTCCTTTCCTTTCTCATCCTTAGAGGGCTGGTTGGGACCAGCAGCTCCTTAGAGGGCTTTGCTTCCTCCTTCTTCTTAGGTGCCCCCGTCTCTGGTACCTTCTTCTTCTTGATGTTATTGAAGGTGACCATGGTGAATTTGCTGTGGTTGAAGACGTATTCATAGTCTTCAAGTGGGAAGGAGAAATGGTCAAGGATTCTGGTCAGAAGGCTTCCGTAAGGTAAACTTGTGAGAGCCCTCTTAGGATGAGCTTGATGCATCATGTAGTTGAGCACCATCCTCCCAAAATCTACTCTTTCCTTCTTCAGCAGGTGGTACAGTAGGCAGGCATCCATGGTGGTAACGTTCCCATGTCTCCAATCCGAGGGAGAAGGGTGTGTTGAACAACGGAGAAGATGATTCTGGCCTCTTGCGTAAGATGAGGCACCTTTACCCCTTGAGTGGTAGATTGTTGCTTCCAGTCAGAAGTGTCACCACTTCTTCTTCTGAGTCGTCTACCTCCTTGACCCATTCTGGGTCGTCGGCGATGACAGCACCACCATTCAAGGTCTTGAAGACTTTGTTGATGTCAGAGGAGGAGAAGCGGATTTGCTGATCAGCAATCGTGCTTTTGACCCCTTTGTTGGTGAACCTTTCGATTTGAGAGTAGAAGGCCCTCACCACATTTGGGTAGCATACATCCTCGGAGCTCATCATGGCTGGCCATCCAGGTTG
Source organism: Aeschynomene evenia (assembly GCA_013621005.1). Taxonomy (NCBI): domain Eukaryota; kingdom Viridiplantae; phylum Streptophyta; class Magnoliopsida; order Fabales; family Fabaceae; genus Aeschynomene; species Aeschynomene evenia. The sequence continues at coordinate 15,828 of RYYW01000730.1, read as the reverse complement.
CTTAAGGAATGTGAGCTGAAGTTCGTCCACCTGGTTGTAGACATTGAGAGGCAATACCCTTCCCATGGCTAGATTCCGTGGGAGATAAGTCTTGTGGAATAGGGACTGCATTTCCTCATTGTCATAGAGAATATCTTCGGATATCTCATTGAGATTGTTTCTCATTAAGCCCTTGATTTCTCCAGAGACGGCCATTTGGAAGAGGGGTTTGAGTTTTGAGAAGAGATAGAGAAGAACAAGAGAGAGAGAGATAGTGAGAGAGCAGATGAGGATTTGAAAAGCGAGGATAGGATTTGGCAGAGTTTTGGTAAGCTTTAAGCGTAAAATGCTTAAATAAAACAATGCCATGAGTATTTATAGACATGGCTTGTAACTAGTCGTTTCCTGCCACTTATCCAAATGTTACCGTTGGTAACTTGTTTCTCGGAAGGTACCTTTCTGAGAGAGGTGGTCCTTCTGAGAAACCCTCCTTATGAGAGATGTTTCAGAAGATCTCCTTTCTGAGAGATGATTCTTCTGAGAACAAATTTTCTCAGATAGAGTTTTTCTGTGTTTTCCTACTTCTAGCTCAGAAGCTTAGTTCTGTTGTTCGTCTCAGAGTCTAAACTAGGACTGAGGGGGGGGGGGTTTCTAAGAGAGAGTTTTTTAATTTCAAAGTACTTAGAAACGTCTTAGATTGAGAAGTCCTTTCAGAACATCAAAACGATCCTCGGGTAAAGGCTTTGTAAATATATCTGAGATTTGATCCTCAGTATTCACAAATTTGAGTTCAATGTCGCCGTTTTGCACATGATCCCGAATAAAATGATGTTTTATATCAATGTGCTTGGATCGAGATGCTGAATAGGATTCTTAGCTAAGTTGATAGCACTTGTATTATCACAAAGGATAGGGATTTTGATGTACCTTAATTGATAATCAAGTAGCTGATTCTTAATCCAGAGCATCTGAGAACAGCAGTTCGCAGCAGATACATATTCAGCTTCAGCAGTTGATAGGGCGATCGTATTTTGCTTCTTGCAGGACCAAGTGATCAAGCATTTTCCAAAGAAGCAGCAGCAGCCACTTGTGCTTTTGCGATCGATCCTATCTCCAGCGTAGTCGGCATCACAGTAACCTACAACATCAGAAGAGCAACCTTTCTCGTACCAAAGACCAAGATTAGTAGTTCCACTTAAATATCGTAAAATTCGTTTAACTGCAGTTAAATGTGATTGCTTAGGCTTAGACTGGAATCTAGCACAGATCCCAACACTCAGTTGGATATCCGGTCTGGAGGCAGTTAGGTAGAGAAGTGGGCCAATCATTCCTCGATAGTTGCTTTCTGAGACTTTCTCACCATCCTCATCCAAGTCAATTACTTGAGAGGGATGCATGGGAGTGCTCATGGGCTTGGCCTTATCCATCAGAAACTTCCTTAGAAGTTCTTTGGTATACTTCTCTTGGTGGATAACTGTCCCTTCTGACTCTTGCTTGATTTGCAATCCTAGGAAGAATTTTAATTCTCCCATCATGCTCATCTCGAATTCACCTTGCATAAGCTTGGAGAATTCCTTGCAAAGACATTCATTGGTTGCGCCAAAAATTATGTCATCAACATAAATTTGGACAATCAAGAAGCCAGAGTCTTCTGAGAGTGTAAAGAGAGTTGTGTCCACTTTCCCTCTTGAGAATCCATTTTTAAGCAGGAAATAGCTCAATCTATCGTACCAAGCTCTTGGAGCTTGTTTCAGACCATAGAGAGCCTTTGTAAGCTTAAATACATGATCCGGGAATGCATCATTCACAAAACCAGGGGGTTGTTTTACATAAACTTCCTTAGAAAGGTATCCATTCAAGAAGGCGGACTTAACATCCATCTGATAGAGTTTGAAACCTTTGTGTGCAGCAAAAGCTAGCAACATTCTGATTGCTTCCAATCTTGCGACTGGAGCGAAAGTTTCATCGTAGTCTATCCCTTCTTGTTGGTTGTATCCTTGAGCAACCAATCTGGCCTTGTTTCTCACGACTTGACCGTTTTCATCAAGTTTGTTTCGAAACACCCATTTAGTCCCAATGACGCTTTTGCCTTTGGGCTTCTGAGTAAGTTTCCAAACCTGATTTTTCTCGAATTGGTCAAGTTCATCCTGCATGGCATTTACCCAGCTAGGATCATCTAACGCCTCTTCTATGGAATCTGGTTCAAGTTCAGAAACCATAGCAAGATTTTTATAGTTCCTTCTGGTTCTTACGCCACGTTTCGGACTGCCCAAGACTTCATTCTGAGAGACGTTTTTCAAGTCTCTTGAACCTCTAATCCTTTTAGGAGTAGGGTTCTGAGAAGGAGACACAGAGGGTTCTCTTTCTGAGTCATCAGAAGCTTGACCTTCTGAGAGTCTAGGTTCCATTGTATTTGGAGAAGTAGATTCTCTAGGTTCTGGAGCTTCAATGATGCTACTGGATTTTTCTTTAGATGGAGATGGTTGTTCCATGGGTTGGAAATCAGTCTCATCATCTATAAGAATTTTCCTATTGGCTTTCTCAGAAGTGATGTTGAGTTTCTCAAACTCATCTTCTAAGTTAGCATCTTTCTGAAACATGTCCTTACTGAGTTCTTTGAACTTAATATGGATTGTCTCTTCAACACATTTACTCCTTTTGTTATATACTCTGTAAGCTTTAGAGACTGAGGAGTATCCTAGGAAGTATCCATCATCGGACTTAGGATCAAATTTAGAGAGTTTGTCCTTTGTGTTGAGAATGAAACAAGAAGAACCAAATATATGGAAATAGGAAATGTTTGGTATTTTATTCTTCCATAGCTCGTAAGGTGTCTTTTTCAGAATTGGTCTCAGAAAGACTCGATTCTGAATGTAGCATGAAGTATTGACTGCTTCAGCCCAGAAACCTTTTGAAAGTCCACTTTCTAAGAGCATTGTTCTTGCCATCTCTTGAAGGCTTCGATTCTTTCTCTCAGCTACTCCATTTTGTTGAGGAGTTCTGGGAGATGAGAATTCGTGAGCAATGCCCAGATTTTCACAAAGCTTTTCAAAAGCATGATTCTCAAATTCACCACCATGATCCGATCTAATGGCATGAATGTGCGAATCCTTTTCAGTTGAAACTCTTTTCGCAAATGCTTTGAACTTCTCAAAAGTTTCTTCCTTAGAAGCTAGAAAGAAAACCCAAGTGAATCTGGAGTAATCATCCACTATGACAAGACCATAGCGTTTTCCAGAAAGGGAAGCTGTTCTGGTTGGTCCGAAGAGATCCATGTGGAGCAGTTCCAGTGGTTTATGAGTAGAAATACCACTTTTACTGGGAAAGGAAGCCTTGGTCTGTTTCCCTTTTTCACAGAAGTCGCAGGTTGCGTCCTTCTGATACTTAATTTGGGGAAGGCCCTTTACAAGTCCTTTCTGAGAGAGTTCAGAAAGAAGTCTCATATGGGCATGACCAAGTTTCTTGTGCCATAGCCATTTGTCTTCTTGGACAGAAACAAGGCATTCCACGTTTTGATCCTTTAGATCATCCAGATGGATAACATAGATGTTTCCAACACGTTTTCCTTCCAGAACGATCTTGTCATTTGTGAGATTAATCACATGACAATACTTGGCATAAAACTCAACCTTTAAGCCTTTGTCACAAAATTGACTAATGCTTAATAGGTTGTGAGTTAAGCCATCGACCAAAAGTACATCTGAGATTTGGTGAGATGAATCCTTACCAACATCTCCGATTGCAGTGACTCTTCCCTTAGCGCCATCACGGAATCGCACTGTTCCGCCTTTCTTGGGCTTGAGGCTTCTGAACCAGTGCTTGCTTCCAGTCATGTGCCTCGAGCAGCCACTGTCAAGGTACCACTGCTCATCGTGGTGGTGGAGCAGCGCTTGATGATGTACCTGCAGTCACAAAGTTAACAGATTTAGGTACCCATTCTTTGTTCGGTCCTTGCTTGTTAGCTTTCTTGGACTTTTGCCTTCTTTTCTTAGAAGGGTCATGATAGGGCTTCGGCAAGTGCACCGAATCGTACAAGTAATAAAGTCCACGGTGAGTGGGTATCGTTCCCACGAGGATTAAAGAACTGAGCAAAGATTTCGTGATGTGAATTTCTAATTAGACGAATCGAATTAAGGGTAATGAAAGGTTTGAAATCATAAATTCAAAAGAGTATCAAAGTAACAGACAGTAAACTAATTTTGAAAACTTCAAAGAATGAGAGGTTAGGGAATCGGGTTCACGTATCTTCTGAAATAATTAAAACAATTGCTCGCCTTCAAATTCTAAAACTTTAATTCAATGAACAAATTTTAAATTGTCAATTCCAATCCCTTGGTAATTTGACACTTTTTCTATGAACAATCAGTCAATCCCTTGATCAAATCGTTTCACAGAAAAGAAAATATGTTTACTGATTCAAAGTTCATAAAAGTCTTGACTCTATTCCTAGTTATCAATCCTTCCAGCAATTTCCCTTGAGCTAATTCACACACTTATTTTCCCAAATAAACATATGAATCCAAGATAAGTTGAAAAGAGATTTCCCAATCTTCAGAACAACACAAAACAATAAGGTAGTTACCTGAATCGAAGAAATAGAATTCAAAGGTTTGCAATCATCGGATTAATTCATAGTGATACGATTCCCCTATCCCTAACAAGGGATTAGTTGCTCATAATCAAAGTAAACAAAGCATAGAAATTGATAGAAAGCAGGTTAAAGAACGAATAACTCATTATATTGAAAAACAGAGTAAAAACAGAGTACTGGAATGAAAAAAACAAGCTGCTGCTGAAAAATAAGGATTCAAGATGAGCGATCAGATAATGGATCCCTAATTTCCCCCTATTCTAGTCCTATATATAATCAGATAGTCTAGAATTTAAATTGATTGCAGAGGGATTTTGTTTTTAGATAACTAGTCAAGAGTAATATCCAAACAGATTTAATCCTGAATTATACATGCTCTGTTTCCATTTTTATCCGGACGCAAGGCGTAGGGACGACGCGACGCGCTGCATGGGGTGGTTTCTCCAGGGCGCAAGGCGCCAGGGGGCGCAATGTGCAGGCTTGTGGATGTCATCTGGGCGCAACGCGCGCGCGGGCGCAAGGCGCCAGCCTAGTGGAGGACCACTCGGGCGCAACGCGTGCGCAGGCGCAAGGCGCCAGCCTGGGAAGTTCATCCAGGCGCAAGGCGCAAGGCGCCAGCATGGGAAGTTCATCCAGGCGCAAGGCGCGCGCGAGGCGCAAGGCGCCAGCCTGGGAAGTTCATCCAGGCGCAAGGCGCGCGCAAGGCGCCAGCCTTCCGCACATCTTCCGAATTGTTTCTGACTTTGAAGCGCCTTGCGTGCATCAGGCGCAAGGCGTCAGCATCGGTCCTTCAAATATGCCTCTCCGGTTGCTATTACTTCATCAATTACTTGCTCATTTCCTGAAATTAGCACCAAATAATACCCAAAACATAATATAACCAGGAAAAATCCATTTTATTCTAAAAACACTCAATTCACCCTAAAAGCATACTGAAATTACTTTAAACTAACACAATTTATTAGAATTCATACCACAAAATTAGATAAAGATGCCAAGGCATCACAACACCAAACTTAAGGCGTTGCTTGTTGTAAGCTCCAGAACCCTTCTGAGAGAATTAAGCATAATTCTCTTAGAGTCATGAAAGTTTTAATGATAACAAGGTAAGCCATAAGTATAAAATTTTACTTAAGGTTTTGCTAATATGTGCGCTAAGTGTCTCAGAAAGCTTTAAATTATTGCAATGCCATGAGCAAAGACCAAGACAAAACATCAAGTAACCTCGAGATCAATTGATAAAATCATAGCGCCGAAGATATCAGAAAGGATATCTCAGAAGCGCAGAAGGTGAAAGCGTGTTTCTGAGGAAAGAACACTGTCGCCTCAGAAGGGTCTCAGAAGACCTCGCGACTAGGAGTTCTCAGAAGGGTCTTCCCTCAGAAGGTTAGCCTCAGAAGTCCGTACAACTCTTAGAAGGTTGGACTCAGAAGCAACCAAGTGTCTGGACTCAAGGAAGTGCAAACAGACTCAGAAAGCTCGCTACAACTAGCCAAGGAAGTGGGAACACGCGCACTGTGCAGTTCTGAAAAGTTCCTCATTTTGCGCTGACTGTAGCAGGGAGCCGTTCTGAAAAGGACACAGCCACATAAGCAAAGTGAAAGCCTCTAATTTCGCGGCTCTTTGATGCCTATATATATGAGTTCAATTCCAGAGCAATGTGAGACGAAACTCTTGCACAAAATCTCTTGATTAAACTTGTCAAAACTCTGTTGAATTGAAAATCATTTTGCAAAAACTTAGAACTTTCTCAGAAAGACAATTTTTACGAAATTGTTTCTCTAACTTTGCAAAATCTTCTAGTTCTGAATTGGTGAAAATTCTTACATTTGTAAGTTAATCCTAGAAGTCTACTAAGAGTAAAACTAGGTTTGTAACTTAGTCTTGGTAGTTGTTTTCGATCAAAACAAACTTTCTGAAAAACGCTAAGTCCTTCGTTGTTTGAAGGCAGTTTTAAGTCCTCTGTTTTGAGGCAAGAAAGTCCTCTGTTGTGAGGCAAGGAAGTCCTCTGTTGTGAGGCAAGGAAGTCCTTAATTGTTTAAGGCAAGGAAGTCCTCTAGTGTGAGGCAAGGAAATCCACTTCGGGTTGTGAGGTGGTGGAAGTCCTTTACTTAGTAAAGGCAGTGTTGTCTGGGAAGGCACATTAAGAAGAATATCTAAGAACTCTCAACTGAAGGTTGAGGACTGGAGTAGGTTGGTTATAACCGAACCAGTATAAAATCCCTTGTGTTAAGCTTTTCTCCCTAACTCATTACGTGTTCAAATCTTTGAGAAAAACTCTATCACAACTTTAATTAATAGGTCTGGTGAAAACCTTATTGATTAAAATCAGAAAGCTTTTAAGAAACTCAAACTCTTAAGTCATTTTCTTAAAATCTCTCAGAAAGGAACTTTCTTAGAAAGACTAAGTTCTCAGAAACTTAATCTTCTCAGAAAGCATTTTCCGCTGCAAACTCTTAATCATACCTTCTGAGTAAAAACAGCTTTCTAAGTAAAAGTTTTAACAAGCAATTTTAAAACGTGCACGATTCAACCCCCCCTTCTCGTGCACACATACACTTTCAATTGGCATCAGAGCTCGGTCCTTAAGGGGTTGAGCACTTCACAGTGTCAAGGAAAAAGATCCACGAAGGGAAATATGAACTCGCCAGCTGCATTCATATCAGATGGGGCTTCAATAAACAGACCTCCGATGTTTCTCGGAGACAGCTTCGACTACTGGCGTGACAGGATGACGCTGTTCATCAAGCACACCAGTTTGGACTTATGGGATAGGATCGAGAATGGAGACTATCAGCCTCTGCAGACAATTACAGAGGATGCTGTAGTTGCAACAGACGCTGAGCCAGGAGTGGCACCTCCAGCACTCAGAACCTATACAAGACGGGTCCCTAAGGACGAATGGACTCAAGAGATGAAGGAGAAGATACAACTCAACTTCAAAGCCAAGTATATTCTCCTCTGTGCTTTACCCAAGGTAGAATATGACAAAATTGTGTCATGTGATACTGCACAAGAGATTTGGGAAAGACTTCATATGCTGCACGAAGGTAATGACGAAGTCAAGGAAACAAAAATCTCAATGCTCGTACACAAATACGAGTCCTTTAGCATGCAGCCTGAGGAAACTATTGACAGCATGTCAATAAGATTTCTCCATATCATCAATCAGCTGAAAGTCTTGGGAAAGACTTATTCAAACGCTGAGATGGTAAGAAAAATCCTCAGAAGCCTTTCTGCAAAATGGCGTCCTAAGGTCACAGCAATCCAGGAAGCCAAGGATCTAAACCAGCTGGGTTTGGATGTACTATTTGGTTCGCTCAGAACGCATGAGATCGAACTGGAAGGGTTGCTCGGAGGACCATCCGCTTCCTCCAGACCTCAGAAGGGATTGGCTCTGAACAGTCAAGTCAGAAAGTCTTCCAAAGCTTTCAAAGCTGAAGAAGCTTCTGAGTCTGACAATGATGAAGGCTCAGAATCCGACGAAGACGACATCTCTCTCCTAGTAAAGAAAATGAAGAAAGCCTGGAGAAAGAGGCCAAACAAAAGCAAGGAATTCACTCATAAGAAAGGAAAGTCAAAGCCTTCAGATGCCACATGCTTTGGATGTGGAGAAAAAGGCCACTTCAAGACGGAGTGTCCACAAAACAAAGGGAAGAAGAAATTCATTCCCAGAAAGAAAAAGAAGGCAATGGCTGCAACCTGGAGTGATTCAGAAGACGAAGCTTCTGAAGCAGCAAGTGAGGAAGAAGAAGCTAATGTTTGCTTCATGGCAGGAACTGACTACATTCTGGAAACAGAATCTGAGTCAGAAGAGGTACAAAATTCCCCTCCTCTTTCATACTCATACGATGAGTTCTCAGAACTCTATTATGATCTTCTGAAAGACTCAAACGAGTTAGCTAACAGTTTCAGCGACCTCAAAAAATCTTTTAAAAACACAGAAGCTGAAAATGTAAGACTAACTCAAGAAGTTCAGAACCTAAGGCTTGAAAGAGACGACTTCAAAGGCAGATACCTTGAAAGTCATGACCTGTATCAAGCATTAGAAATTTTGTCTTCAATCACAGTAGAAAAGGCTGAAAAGGCCATGATCGAACTACAAAAGACAAATGAACTTCTAACCTCTGACTTAGTTAAGATGGTAAATGGTAAAAAGATGCTAAGTCTTTTGCTTGGGGGTCAAAGACCCTATAAAGACAAAAGCGGTCTTAGATATGAAGAAGTCTTTGAACCACATAATCTTGATCCACTCTTAACTAAATCACCCCGCATGTGCATTGCATGTTTTAAGAGTGGTCATGGTTCTGAAAAATGCCTTATGTTGAAAAAAGGAAAAATCTCTAAGCCTCAGAAGGCTCAAAAGAAAACTCAGAAAGCTAAGCCTTCTAAGAAGACTATCCCCTCTCAGAAGGGAAAAACTTCTCAGAAAGCAAGTGCTTCTGAAAAGGGCAAACAAAAGGTCTCTGACTCTCAAAACCATGACCTCTCTAAGAAAAGAAGGCAAAAGTCCAAAAAAGCTAACAAGCAAGGACCCAACAAAGAATGGGTACCTAAATCCGTTAACTTTGTGACTGCAGGTGCATCATCAAGCGCTGCTCCACCACCACGATGAGCAGTGGTACCTTGACAGTGGCTGCTCAAGGCACATGACTGGAAGCAAGCACTGGTTCAGAAGTCTCAAGCCCAAGAAAGGCGGAACAGTGCGATTCGGTGATGGCGCTAAAGGGAGAGTCACTGCAATCGGAGATGTTGGTAAGGACTCCTCTCACCAAATCTCAGATGTACTTTTGGTCGATGGCTTAACTCACAATCTATTAAGCATTAGTCAATTTTGTGACAAAAGCTTAAAGGTTGAGTTTTATGCCAAGTATTGTCATGTGATTAATCTCACAACTGACAAGATCGTTCTGGAAGGAAAACGTGTGGGTAACATCTATGTTATCCATCTGGATGATCTAAAGGATCAAAATGTGGAATGCCTTGTCTCTGTCCAAGAAGACAAATGGCTATGGCATAAGAAACTTGGTCATGCCCATATGAGACTTCTTTCTGAACTCTCTCAGAAAGAACTTGTAAAGGGCCTTCCCAGAATTAAGTATCAGAAGGATGCAACCTGCGACTTCTGTGAAAAAGGGAAACAGACCAAGGCTTCCTTTCCCAGTAAAAGTGGTATTTCTACTCAGAAACCACTGGAACTGCTCCACATGGATCTCTTCGGACCAACCAGAACAGCTTCCCTTTCTGGAAAACGCTATGGTCTTGTCATAGTGGATGATTACTCCAGATTCACTTGGGTTTTCTTTCTAGCTTCTAAGGAAGAAACTTGTGAGAAGTTCAAAGCATTTGCGAAAAGAGTTTCAACAGAAAAGGATTCGCACATTCATACCATTAGATCAGATCATGGTGGTGAATTTGAGAATCATGCTTTTGAAAAGCTTTGTGAAAATCTGGGCATTGCTCACGAGTTCTCTTCTCCCAGAACTCCTCAACAAAATGGAGTAGCTGAGAGAAAGAACCGAAGCCTTCAAGAGATGGCAAGAACAATGCTCTTAGAAAGTGGACTTTCAAAAGGTTTCTGGGCTGAAGCAGTAAATACTTCATGCTACATTCAGAATCGAGTCTTTCTAAGACCAATTCTGAAAAAGACACCTTACGAGCTATGGAAGAATAAAATACCAAACATTTCTTATTTCCATATATTTGGTTCTTCTTGTTTTATTCTCAACACAAAGGACAAACTCTCCAAGTTTGATCCTAAGTCCGATGATGGATACTTCCTAGGATACTCCTCAGCCTCTAAAGCTTACAGAGTATATAACAAAAGGAGTAAATGTGTTGAAGAGACAATCCATATTAAGTTCAAAGAACTTAGTAAGGACCTGTCTCAGAAAGGTGCTGACTTAGAAGATGAATTTGAGAAACTCAACATCTCTTCTGAGAAAGCCAAAAGGAAAATTCTTATAGATGATGAGACTGACTTCCAACCCATGGAACAATCATCTTCATCTAAAGAAAAATCTAGTAACATCATCAAAGCTCCAGAACCTAGAGAATCTACTTTTCCAAATACAATGGAACCTAGATTCTCAGAAGGACAAGCTTCTGATGACTCAGAAAGAGAACCTTCTGTGTCTCGTTCTCAGAACCCTACTCCTAAAGGGATCAGAGGTTCAAGAGACTTGAAGAACATCTCTCAGAATGAAGTCTTGGGCAATCCAGAAAGTGGCGTGAGAACCAGAAGGAACTATACAAATCTTGCTATGGTCTCTGAACTCGAACCAGATTCCATAGAAGAGGCGTTAGATGATCCTAGCTGGGTAAATGCCATGCAGGATGAACTTGACCAATTTGAGAGAAATCAAGTTTGGAAACTGACTCAGAAACCCAAAGGCAAGAGTGTCATTGGGACTAAATGGGTGTTTCGAAACAAACTTGATGAAAACGGTCAAGTCGTGAGAAACAAGGCAAGATTGGTTGCTCAAGGGTACAACCAACAAGAAGGGATAGATTATGATGAAACTTTTGCCCCAGTCGCAAGATTGGAAGCTATCAGAATGTTGCTAGCTTTTGCTGCACATAAAGGTTTCAAACTCTATCAGATGGACGTTAAGTCCGCCTTCTTGAATGGATACCTTTCTGAGGAAGTTTATGTAAAACAACCTCCTGGTTTTGTGAATGATGCATTCCCGAATCATGTATTCAAGCTTACAAAGGCTCTCTATGGTTTGAAACAAGCTCCAAGAGCTTGGTACGATAGATTGAGCTCTTTCTTGCTTAAAAACGGATTCTCAAGAGGGAAAGTGGACACAACTCTTTTTACGCTCTCAGAAGACTCTGGCTTCTTGATTGTCCAGATTTATGTTGATGACATAATATTTGGCGCAACCAATGAATGCCTTTGCAAAGAATTCTCCAAGCTTATGCAAGGTGAATTCGAGATGAGCATGATGGGAGAATTAAAATTCTTCCTAGGATTGCAAATCAAGCAAGAGTCGGAAGGGACAGTCATTCATCAAGAGAAGTATACCAAGGAACTTCTGAGGAAGTTTCTGATGGATAAGGCCAAACCCATGAGCACTCCCATGCATCCCTCTCAAGTAATTGACTTGGATGAAGATGGTGAGAAAGTCTCAGAAAGCAACTATCGAGGGATAATTGGCTCACTTCTCTACTTAACCGCCTCCAGACCAGATATCCAACTCAGTGTTGGGATCTGTGCTAGATTCCAGTCTAAGCCCAAGCAATCACACTTGACTGCAGTTAAACGAATTTTACGATAATTAAGTGGAACTACTAATCTTGGTCTTTGGTACGAGAAAGGTTGTTCTTCTGATGTTGTAGGTTACTGCGATGCCGACTACGCTGGAGATAGGATAGATCGCAAAAGCACAAGTGGGTGCTGCTGCTTCTTTGGAAAATGCTTGATCACTTGGTCTTGCAAGAAGCAAAATACGATCGCCCTATCAACTGCTGAAGCTGAATATGTGTCTGCTGCGAACTGCTGTTCTCAGATGCTCTGGATTAAGAATCAGCTACTTGATTATCAATTAAGGTACACCAAAATTCCTATCCTCTGTGATAATACAAGTGCTATCAACTTAGCTAAGAATCCTATTCAGCATTCTCGATCCAAGCACATCGATATAAAACATCATTTTATTAGGGATCATGTGCAAAAAGGCGACATTGAACTCAAATTTGTAAATACTGAGGATCAAATCTCAGATATATTTACAAAGCCTTTACCCGAGGATCGTTTCAATGTTCTGAAAGGATTTCTCAATTTAAGATGTTTCTAAGTGCTTTGAAATTTAAAAACTCTCTTAGAAACCCCCCCTTAGTCCTAGTTTAGATTCTGAGACGAACAAATAGAACTAAGCCTCTGAGCTTGAAACAGGAAAACCCTATCTGAGAAAATTTGGTCTCAGAAGACTCATCTCTCAGAAAGGAGATCTTCTGAAACATCTCTCAGAAGGAGGATTTCTCAGAAGGACCACCTCTCTCAGAAAGGTACCTTCCGAGAAACAAGTTACCAACGGTAACTTTTGGATAAGTGGCAGAAAACGGCTAGTTATCAACCATGACTTTAAATACTTACAGCAGTGTTTCATTTGAGCACTTTACGTCCAAAACTTACCAAAACTCTGCCAAAACCTCTCCTCGCTTTCCAATCATCTCCTGCTCTCTCTCTCTGTTTCTCTCTTGTTCTTCTCTATCTTCTCTCAAAACTTAAAACCTTTCCTTCAAATGGCCGTCTCTGGAGAAATCAAGGGCTTAATGAGAAACAATCTCAATGAGATATCCGAAGATATTCTCTATGAAAATGAGGAAATGCAGTCCCTATTCCACAAGACTTATCTCCCAAGGAATCTTGCCATGGGAAGGGTATTGCCTCTCAATGTCTACAATCAGGTGGACGAAATCCAATTCACCTTTCTCAAGCAACCCGGATGGCCAGCCATGATGAGCTCCGAAGACGTATGCTACCCAAATGTGGTAAGGGCTTTCTATTCGCAAATAGAAAGGTTCACCAACAAAGGGGTCAAGAGCAAGATTGGTGACCAACAGATCCGCTTCTCCTCCTCTGACATCAACAAAGTCTTCAAGACTTTGAATGGTGGCGTTGTCATCGCCGACGACCCAGAATGGGTCAAGGAGGTAGATGACTCGGAAGAAGAAGTCGTGACTCTTCTGACTGGTAGCAACAGCCTACCACTCAAGGGAGTAAAGGTGCCTCATCTCACGCAAGAGGCTCGGATCATCTTCTCCGTTGTGAAACACACCCTTCTCCCTCGGATTGGAGACATGGGGAACGTTACCACCATGGATGCCTGCCTGCTGTACCATCTACTGAAGAAGGAAAGAGTAGATTTTGGGAGGATGGTGCTCAACTACATGATGCACCAGGCTCATCCAAAGAGGGCTCTCACGAGTCTACCTTACGGCAGCCTTCTGACCAGAATCCTCAACCATTTCTCCTTCCCACTTGAAGACTATGAATATGTCTTCAACCACAGTAAGTTTTCCATGGTCACCTTCAACAACATCAAGAAGAAGAAGGTACCAGATACGGGGGCACCTAAGAAGAAGGAGGAAGCAAAGTCCTCTAAGGGAGCTGCTGGTCTCATCCAGCCGTCTAAGGCTGAGAAAGGAAAGGAAAAGGTTTCTGATCCTCCAGAAAAGAAGAAGAAGAAGCAAAAAGTGACTCATCCTTCTCCAACAAGGGTGACACGGAGTATGGCTTCTGAGGAAGCTCAGAAGACTCCTCAGAAGGCTCCTACGATTGTTGAGGCTGCTGAAGACTCAGAAGAAACAACATCTGAGCAACCCATGACCAGAAAAAGGAAAGCACCTCCCACTCTCCAAGTCCCAGACGTGCCACCAGAAGGGAAAAAGAAACGTGGTCGTTTGGTAAAAGCTAACTCTAAAACTCCACCTTCATTTCTTCACTCTTCTTCTACTTCAATTCCTATTTCTGATTCTGTTGATGGTTTTAAACCCACCAAATTTAAAACTAAACTCCTACATTCCTTGAAATATCAGGGAAAAACTCACAAAGGAGTGGGGATAAAAACCACCAAGAAACAGAGCCCGCCAAAGCCGACGGGTAAAGAAATTGTAGCAGTTACTGCTACTGCTGCCACCACCGCTGCTGCTACTACTGCTGCTGTTGAAGAAGAAGCAGAAGCTTCTCATCACTCCTCCCCATCTGGACATGTCTCCCCCACCAGAGAAGACATTCAGGGGCATGAAGGAAATGTCGCTGATTCCTCTTCCGAGGAAGAAGATGCGGCACGCTTTCACATTGTGCATCGCACTCCAGATGCTGGAAGCTCCAAGAAAGAGCCCCAGAAGAAGCCATCTGAGGTTCTATGGTGGAACTTTCTGAGGCAAACCACAAACTGAAGTTGCCACTGTGAATGCTGAGTCCTTGGCTCAGACGATGCTCGACGTCCAGAAGGCGCTGGATCAACCTTCTGAGACTCCAGAAGCTGCTCCGATGCAACAACAACAACAACTGCAGCATGAGGAACGCTTCATTGAACCAACTTCTGAGGTTGGTCTCCTCTCTTCTGAGATCCCTCTGGAACATGAGGACACTCATGACTCAACACATGACGTAGTGCCAGGGACCACCAGCACTGGGCTCAGCTCAGAGGTGGGCGTTGACGCTACCATGGCTGCCGGAGTTGCAGCAGTTGAGGCATTTGTTGCCCACAGTTCCTTAGAAGGAACTCTATCTAAGAAGGACTCTCAGAAGGAACCAGAGGTTCCTCCTCAAGATATAACAGAGGTTCCTCCTACATCCTTTGATCAACAAGGTCCCACCTTCTCCATAACGGACTCAATGATCGGTTCTGGCTTTCAGCTGGGAAGGATGGTAGTCACTCCACCCTCTGTGCAATTTCGGCCTTTCTTTGGTCGAATTGAGAAGTTGAAGAGCACTGAAGCCATGCATAGCCAGATCTCAACCTTCAACCTCTCCGATGATGCTCAGACTTCTGGTGCTATGGAGCAACCATCAGCTAGGCCAACCCTCTGATCTAGACCTTGCTCTAGTTGCTGAGGACACTCAAAAGCAGCCTTCGATTGAACTTGCTGCTATTGAAGGTAAAGCTGTACAAGAAGAAAGAACCTCCTGAATATCAAACAAGGGATATAATCGATGAAGTACTTGAGGCTGAAGTCTCTCGTCCTCCTTCATCTCAACCCTCATCTTCTCAACAGCCTTCCACTGCCTCTGACCTTCCTCCAGAATGCGCTCAGAATGCGACTCAGAGCGAGATTCTCATGGAGATATGCCAGCTGCTACGCTACATTGCCAGAAGGCAGTAGTTTCTAAGTCATGATGCGTTTATGTCTTAGCCACCCTTTTGATGTAACAAAGGGGGAGTAGATAAATGATTTGATAAAATTTTTTACTTTGGCTATCGTAAACACTAGGCTAGAACTTAGGGGAGCAACAACTTAGGGGAGCCAAATTCTTTGTATCTTTACAAAACCATAAATGATAAATCATTATTTTTGGCATCTCTTGATTTACTTAGCTTGATATTTCTGAATCTCATAGATACATTATCATGAAATACATGCTATGAAACTGATAATCTCAAACAGTAATCATACATTGCATACTTGAACTTTGATTATCTCAGCCTTCTAAGAAAATAACGAAGCCTTCTCTCAGAAAGCTAAATTAGTTTCTAAGAAAGCAAAAGTGAATTCTGAATAAGTTATGAACTTACTCAGAAACA
>RYYW01000729.1:0-21935 GCA_013621005.1 Aeschynomene evenia | reverse complement strand
ATATATATTTCGAAAATTATTATCATATATTGTGTAAAATAGAGATTTAATTTTGTTTCCCTATTTTATATATAATTTCGAAATTTATGTGTATATATATATATTGTGCATGAATATTTAAATAGAGATATTTTATAAAGATGATTCTCTATTTAATTTCATGTATTTTCCATAAATAAATTTTTAGGAAATCTTAGAGTCTCTCAACCAAACTTTCCTTAATTAGAAAAGCTTTGACTTGGTCTTCAAAAAATTAGGGTAACTTGTATTCCAAGCATATATGTTGCGCCACTTTTGATACTCATGGTGGTCAAGATGTGTCTTTTTATTTTGTCAAATAAATTAGATCCTAAAACACACTTAACAAACCATTAGTCCAACCAAATTAAAACTTTTATTTTAATTTAGAATTTTATCAGTCAAAACCTTCAATGATGAGGTAAAGGGTTCTTAGAGCTAACAATTTTCAATCCTGTCCCATAAATCAAGATTGGTGTGTTTGATGAACAGCGTCATCCTATCACGCCAATAGTCGAAGCTATCTCCAAGAAACATTGGAGGTCTGTTGATGGAAGCCCCATCAGATATGAACGCAGCTGGTGAGTCCATAGTCCCTTCTTAGATCTTTTTCCTTGACACTGTTAACTGCTCAACCCCTTAAGGACTGAGCTCTGATGCCAATTGAAGGTGTATTTGTGCACGAGAAGGGGAGGGGTTGAATCGTGCAGGTTTTTAAAATGTGCTTCTAAAAACTTTTCTTAGAAATTAGTTTAACTCATAAAGAGGGTTTAAGAGTTGACAACGGAATGTGCTTTCTAAGAGAGTTAACGTTATGAGAACTTTAACTTTTTGAGAGTTTTAAGAACTGTTCTGAATTTGATGTTTCTTAAGCTCTTTCTAAGATAAATCTTAATGAGTTAATTCGATTCAGGAGCTAATTGAAAAGGTGTTTGTTGATTTTCTTCGAAAGTAAAAGTTGAGGGAAGAAAAGCTTAACACAAGGAAGTTTTTATACTGGTTCGGTTCTAACTAACCTACTCCAGTCCTCAACCTTCAGTTGAGAGTTCCTTAGATATTCTTCTTATCGTGCCTTCTCAGACAACACTGCCTTTACCACGTAAAGGACTTTCACCACTTCACAACCCGAAGTGGATTTTCCTTGCCTCCAACACTAGAGGACTTTCCTTGCCTTAACTTAATTAAGGACTTAACTTTGCCTCACAGCAGAGGACTTAATTGCCTTAAAACTTAAAGTACTTGAACTTTGCCTTCAAACAGCGAAGGACTTAACGTTTTTCGAGTGAAGTTAGATTTTGAAAAACAACTACTAAGATTAAGATACAGACTTAGTTTTCTCTTAGTAGACTTCTAGATTTAACTTACAAAAGTAAGGATTTACACCAGTACAAAGCTAGAAGATTTTTCGCAAAGTTTGAAGAACAATTTAATTAAAAATTCTTTCTGAGAAAGTTCTAAGTTTTCGCAAATGATTTTCAATTCAGCAGAGTTTTGGCACGTTTAATCAAGAGTTTTTGGCGCAAGAAAATCGTCACAATGCTCTGCAATTGAACTCGTATATATATAGGCATTAAAGAGCCGCTAAAATATAAACTTTCACTTTGCTTATGTGGCTGTGTCTGGCTCAGAACGGCTCCCTGCAACAGTCAGCGCGAAATGAGGAACTTTTCTGACTTGTACAGTGCGCGTGTTCCCACTTCCTTGGCTTGCTGTATCGAGCTTTCTGAGAATGAACGCATCATCCATTGAGTCTTGACACTTGGTTGCTTCTGAGTTCAACTTTCTGAGAGTTGTACGGACTTCTGAGGCGAACCTTCTGAGGGAAGACCCTTCTGAGAATCACCAGTTGCCAGGTCTTCTGAGACCTTTCTGAGGCGACAGTGTTCTTCACTCAGAACTGTACTTTCACCTTTTGCGTTTCTTAAGCATCCTTTCTGATGTCTTTCACGCTATGATTTCTTCTTGTAATACATAAGGTTACTCGTTGTTTGTCTTGATCTTACTCATGGAGTTGCAAAATTTTAACCTTTCTGAGACACTTAGCACACATATTAGTAATACCTTAAGTAAAATTTTATACTTATGGCTTACTTTGTTATCATTAAAACTTTCTATCTCTCTAAGAGAAATACATCAATTTCTCTCAGAAAGGTTCTGGAGCTTACACGCTCTTTTCTGGGTCATACACAGACCATGCAGCTCTAAAGTACCTGTTAAAATAGCCAGATGCAAAGCTCCGCCTTCTCAGGTGGATGTTGCTTGTAACACCCTACTAGATAGCCCTTAACGCTCAAGTCATTTTAGGCCATTTCATAAGGGTTACCTCCTGTTATAATGTTTTATCTTTATATTTAAAATATAATACGCGGAAAATAGGCGGGAGCAAATTTTCGTAAATCATTTGCGGTATAGAAATAAGGGCCTTGCGCATAAATACAACGATAATAATAAGCGATACAAACATCTACTAAAAATACTTCATCATATAAATAACTCCCATCAAGTAACAAACATGAAATAAATACTAGGTCTCACCCCATAAGCCAAAAACTGTGACCTATGAGATTCCACCATAAATACGAGTAAATAAATAGCTGCCGGCTAACAAAGGTCCGGACTCAGAAAACATAATAAATAAATAAACGTAGCGGAAGCATAAAAACCATAACATCTGATAAGGAAATAAAACATGTCTCTGATATCTAAGGAACTATATCATAAACTAAGTCTGCACGGGCTCCTCGTGTGCTCCGACATCCTGCTCTGTTTGCTCCTCTAAAAGGTGGGAAAAACATAGGGTGAGCATTGGGAAGTGACTCAGTAGAGGAAGCCGCCCGGGGTTTAATTATAAAATAAGTGAAGCATGAATGAGTTTAATTCGGATATAAGTTGAAATCAATCTTTCCCCGGAACGTCTTACCTAAGTTCATCTTGTTCATTTTATTAACTCATATAACCTATCATAATTAAAGGTCTTTGTGTAGTGCGCTATGTGCTTCTAAACATCAACAGAACAAAACAGAACATATATCAGAACTTTCTTTCAGAGCATCTTATCATTAACTTTTACTTTAAATATGTCAGACATGGCAAAGCCTCCCTCTCATCCTTACTCCTACAATCCGGCCCCTAGGCATGAGCTCATCCTAAAACATACGGGGAAGAGGGGGTACAGTTCACCTTCCTCAAGTGAAGGAGTTGCAGCCGAGGATGCCACCCCTCCCCACAACACTCATCACAAGTTGAAGGCTAAAATGTGTTTTAATTTTTCAGAGTTTCACAGATCTTTCATTCAGAACGTCTTTTAATTATCACAAATCTTTCAGAGTTAACAGAGATATTTCTGAGCATCAGAGTATCTTTCAGAACATCTTTTAACCTTTACCGGATGACAGAGTTAATTCATTCAGAGCATTTCATCATAATATATATCATTACATAGCATATTCATCATGTAATCATTCATCATAAACATCTCATTCAATAATTATATATACATCATAGCAATTAAACATACATACAACTCGTAACATTACATAATGAACATACATGAATCATGTATAACATGCATTATCATATAATCATACTTTTATATTATAAATACATATAAACATATTTTATAGCTCATATAATCATATATAAATCATGCATAAATCATATATAATATTTATACAAGTCGTAGAACGCATTAGGGTACAGAAAGGGTCAAAACAGTTAATTTTCGTAAAATCTGCAGTGCTGTAATCGATTACAACGGGGCTGTAATCGACTACAGTAATCGATTACACAGACCTTGTAATCGATTACCAGAGAGCCATGTTTTCTCGCGATTGGAAATTCAGACATCGTAATCGATTACGAACCCGTGTAATCGATTACAAAGTCGTGAAATACGATTCTAGAGTTCCAAAAACACGATTTTCAATAGCAATTGGCCAAAATATGAATCTAACATCGTCCCAATCGATAGGAAACATTGCCATACAAACATCAAACATGAAAATACATTTAAAACACTTTTCAATTCGTAAAACCCCTTTCATTTTCAAAATCAATTTCATTAATCAACCCTTTCATGAACCCTAATGGGAAAAACAACGAACAACATTCAATAATCTCATCAAATACCCATCATCATGCATGAAATTACAGAGAATAAAAGCGTAGAGACAATCCTTTCCCAGTGAAACCCTCGTTCTAGCTTTCTCTCTCTAGACCCACGAATGGTGCGGTGATGAATACGAATCCTATTGCTGAATTGCAATCGGTAGAAGGGTGTATCTTGGTGTGAGGATTACAAATATGTGATCGGTTTCGTGAACGAGCAAGGTTTGATGTGAGTTTCGTGGTTTGGAATGGCTATGGCTTTGAGTTCTTGAGAGAAAGGAAGAACAATGGAGGCACAAGGATTTGAGTTAGTGTTTGGAGTGTATCTGAAGTGAGGATTAGGGTTTCTCACGTTGTGACTCGGTTATATATGGTTTAGAGTCATCGTGGGGCCCGAACGACACTTAAAACGTACTAAAAACGCACTCTGCGCACGTCGTAATCGATTACCACAAGATGGTAATCGATTACAGACAGGATGTAATAGATTACCGACAGCAAAAATGCCGAGATATGAAGACCAAAGGGCTGTAATCGATTACCATCCCGTGGTAATCAATTACAAGGTTACCAAATAGCCTCAAATCACCTCAAAAACGTCTCAACTCGTGCTATAAACATCCATACATCATTCCTTACATCATGCATCATCTAAACATCAATTAAAACACATATATGCACCTAAAACACTCCACATACAATGATATCTCACATAGGTACACATAATTAACATAACACATAAGAAACACACGTAAATCACTTAGCATATAGCAAATCACATAGAGTTACACTTAGATCACATAACACATAGCAAACATATATATATATATATCACCTAACACATAGAGGTTACTAGAAGAAACTTATCCACCCGAACCTAATTAAATTCTAACCAAGGTCAATTACCCTTAATTTCCCTCAATTAGGACTAAATGAAAATCGGGGTGTTACATTGCTTTATCAAGAGTTTGATCTGGACATAAAAGACAGGATAGGTTGCCACAATCTGGTAACTGATCATCTGAGAGAGTTGAGCATATTCCAGATGACCTAATTCCATTGGATGATCAGTTTCCGGATGAGCGTATTATGACTGTGCAAACTTCTGTGCCTTGGTTCGCAAGCATTGCGAATTATTTGGTTTCCAAAACCCTTCCCACATATTTTTCAAAATCCCAAAAGGACAAACTTATTTCTGATGCAAAATATTACGTGTGGGATGACCCCTATTTGTGGAGATTTTGTGCTCACCAAATTATTCGTAGGTGCGTTCTTGATTATGAGCACCACTCCATACTTGATTTCTGCCATGCAGAGGCTTATGGTGGTCATTTTGGACCGCAACGCACTGGTCGTAAAATTCTCGAGTGCGGTCTATTTTGGCTAACAATTTTTAAAGACTGTTATGAATACTGGAAGTTGTAACATCCCAATTTATTAACTATGCCATGGACATAATTAACAATTTGCAATGTTACATAACACCCAAAAACCCCATGTTTTTTTTTTTGAAACGTATATATAAAATATATTTTCGCAAACCCCTGTGTACAATAAATCGGTATCGAGACTCGAAGCCATGACCAATCAGATTAGTAGCACGAATAGATAACCTGGATAAGCGTCTAGAATATCAATAGGAAATGCCAAGATATAAATAAGGCCCATACAACAAATGGCCATAATATTAATATATAACATATGCTTCAGAGCGAAATGTAGCAGAGTTCAAATGCATCAAGATCCTGTTTAATACATGCCGAAATATAAATATGGGGAGCTGACATGATAAAAAAGGCAAATCCAAAATCCTGGTCCGAATATACAAAAGGACGCAGGTAAAACTGTAGTTCGTTAGATACATATACATGTCAAAAGAGTCAATCCCACGTAGGGGTACAAAAAGGCTCCACAATATAACTTATAAACAGAAAAGATAAAGGTGTCAATAGTCAGCTACACATCGGTCAGGTTGGTCATGATCCGCGCCTCACCTACTGGCGCTCCCGGTATCCTCGCTCATAGCTGAACCTGTGGCAGAAAGAAGACGCCTCAGACTTTACCATGATGTAGTCGACGTCCGTCTAGAAGTCCGCCGAATCCTCGCTCGAGTAGCCCTCGTCCTCAACTAGGTCCGACTATGTCAACTCCGAGACCGGAGAAGGCGGTGGAGGTGTGGCGGGACACAGGCGCCTGAGCTGGGGCTGGAGCTGGAGCAGGAGCTGGAGCAAGAGCTGGACAGGGATGGGACCAGGAACGGGAGCAAGTACCCTCGCCAGAAGCTCTGGATGAAGAAGCGTGTTACCCCTGAGATAGTGGACACGACGGTCCACCGCACCGGTGGCCGGAGTGTAGCGGACCAAGCGAAGTCATATGTCTCGTGGCGCGGCGGGGGGCGGCGGCGGCTGTTCCATCTAGAATCGAAGAATCAAGAAAGAGAGCGTAAGACGAAGTCGTCTTAGTGAGTCACGCTGAGCACGGGGCCTACGTGCTCGATTACATCGATTCCAGCCGGTCAAAGTAATACTCAAGTAAAAACAGCATTTCTTTCTCAAACGGCGAGTCCTTACTTTGACCGGGACAAAACATCTTAATGGCCCGTTCTAAGGAACCTAAGGTTTATGCTATGTTCTCGTAGGTCCCTCGCAATATTATAAGAACTCACTCTCCCCAAATATCACAATACGATCAGAGGTTCCCTAATAAAAAAACATGCCTCTATTCATAACCATTCGTTTACTACCAGAGTTTCTTAGCAAACCCCAACATTCTCTTAGTCACATAACAAAGTACTTAATTAATTAAACGCCGTTTGAACTACCGAGTTACACTAAACTCCTAGGTAGTTCTCAAGAGCTCGGAACCTCACCATACTACACCCAACCCCTAGGTTCTGGCTATCCAGAGCTCGCAGCCTCACCATACTACACCCAACCCTAGGTTCTTGCTGTCCTCACGGGAATACCATAATTCACCCGACCCCTAGGTATCCGGAGGATTCTTCGGTCGTACCATAATACACCCATCTCCTAGGTAGCCGGATTCTATCCGTAGTACCATAATACACCTATCCCCTAGGTATACGGTAGATTAACACTTAATATGCATAATTAAGATCTCTTCATACTCATCACAACACTTCTATCATCATTCATTCTAGCATTATCATATCTTTCGTGAGCATGTATTAATTCACTTTAAATTTCAATTTAAAGGAGAGCACTTCTTCATAATAACATAACATGCTTTAACAACATCACTTCAAAGTATACATATACATAACCTCCACTTTTATCTCAACAATTCATCATTCTATCAAAATTCGCAAAGTCATACTACGTGTATGCATACCTAGTTATCGCATAACTAGTGTTCACTTCTTAACTGTCAAAGAAATGCACAACTCATAACTAAGCATCTCATCAATCATAATTCACTTAATCCACATATACTCATCATTTCAATTCCACAACATTTACAAAAAGGGGTTGAGTTCTCCGCATACCATATCCTCACTTGGAACCAAAGCATTAAACTCTCATCATGCACATAACTCAGTCTTATATACAAAACTTCCCATTTATCTTTTCATGAGTAAAAGCATGACAACATACTTATTTTCATCACTTTAAAATAGTATGTTAGCCCCATTATCATTATTTGAAAACTTGTATTCGAAATAGGGTGAAAATAAGTGAAATTGTACTTTTAGGTGCAGAGGATCGATCCTCAGGGGTCTGGGATCGATCCTGCATTAAAATATTTCCTCCCGGGTGAAATTTTGCCCAGGGGATCGATCCTCAGGGGTCTGGGATCGATCCCCCCTTTAAATTTTGCAGAAAACTCATTTTCGCAGCTCGGGGATCGATCCCCACGCAAAATTTTCAGGATCAGCAAATTTTTACGTGGTGATCGATCCTCCAATGGTGGGGATCGATCCCACAGCACAGATTCTGCAGAAAACGCAGAAATCGTGTTCTAGCTCCATTCTCACCCCAAAACTCATACCCAATCATCCAAAACACTTAGAAATCATTTGTCCAACACACATACTCACATAATCAGTATCCAAACTCAATATCTCAGAATCTAATGCAAAGAAAACATATAATCTCATGCATGCAAGTGTTAAGACTCAACATTCAAGCATCAAACAACACATGCAACATCACCACCATTAATCATCACCATGAAAGCTTGACAAAACGAAAAATGGAGCTCAAGTATCCCACCACACAACCATCAAACAACACAAGCAAGGCAGAAACTCAAGTAGGGAGGTGAGGGTATGAGTAACTCACCTTGGAATGAAGAAGAATCAAGAGAAATGAAGGTGGTGATGGCTTTCTCTGGCTCCAAGAGCCTGGCCGAAAATGGGTTGAGATGGGGGAGAAGAGAGAGCTCTGAATGTGTTTTGAGAGAGGAAAATGTGATTGTGTTAGGGGAGCGAGTGTTAGCCGAGACTTAAAGCCAAATAGGGGTGGTGTTGTTTAATTTTGTGTTTTGATAGTGCTAAATGTCTCTAGGTAGTGAGTATGAGTATGTGTTTGAGTATGATTTTGAGTAAGAAATTACAACTAAGATTTATGGTGAGAGTTAAATAAATTTCTGAGAGCTCAGGGTCCTAAAAAGTTGCTTCGGTTGTGTTTAGGATCTAGCTCAGGCTCGCTCTCAGGTTACTCAAAACTCACTAAACACTCAAATTTTAAAATAAGAAATGACATATGATCGTTATGAAAATTTCCTTAATATTATGAGACTCTCAATGAGTCTAAAATAATTATCTCATATTATTATTAATTTCACATTATTTATATATAAATAGGATTTTTCCTGAAAATCGTAAAAATGTGAAATATAATAATAATAGCCTTAAAATCATAATTTTCCCAATATTGGTGAGACTATTTTCTAAATATTTTCCGAACACCAATTTGGGGCTTAAACTTTAAATATTAAGGTCTCAACAAAATTTTTATAACGATCATTACCCCTCTCAGGGGTTCTCTAACTCATCCAATAATAATATTAAGTCTGCCTTGCTTCTCAGCAACTTAAATTATTAAATTATTATTATAATAACTTATAGCACATTCACAAGATTTAGTCACATAAAACAAATGCATATATATATATATATATATATATATATATACCAATTATTTTATTCACAAGACATAAAATATGTGCTCTTACATATATGCAATTTATTTGTTCACATGTCACCAAGAAAATATATATTCACATATATATATGTGCCCATATACATATATATAATTATATACACTTCACGTACATATTCTTACCTTAACACATAATCTTAAATACATATCTCTTATTTTTCAAATACGCACATAAATCACCATCACCATATGAGCTCTTCACATACAACTCATTATAATTCAATTCATAATTCATAGCTCGATTCACTCACATGCACATCAATCATCACCGTCACATATAAATCTTCAAAAATCATGGCTTACATATTACATATGATCGCATAGTATCGCACTGCTACCTCAAGGGCGCTACAGAAGTCTTGTGCTAGGTGTCAAAGGATGGGAAAGAATTCCAGGAGGAATGAAATGCCCCAACAACCATTACTGTTTTGTAAAATTTTTTATGTTTGGGGTATTGACTTCATGGGTCCTTTCCCTGCCTCTGCTGGTTTCAATTATATACTTCTGGCTGTAGATTATGTGTCCAAGTGGGTTAAGGCAATCCCCACTCGTACTAATGACTCTGCTGTAGTGTGTAACTTTGTAAAAAGTAATATAATCTCTAGATTTGGCATTCCTAAGGCCATCATTAGTGACCAAGGCATTCACTTCTGCAATAAAACTTTTGATGCCTTGCTTCGCAAGTATGGGGTTGTACATAAGGTGGCAACACCTTATCACCCTCAAACTAACGGGCAAGCTGAGGTGTCCAACCGGGAAATTAAAAAGATTTTAGAACAAATGGTTGGACCCTCAAGAAAAGATTGGAGTGTTAAGTTCTCTGATGCTCTATGGGCTTACCGCACTGCTTATAAAACCCTGATTGGGATGAGCCCCTTTCGGTTGGTGATTGGAAAATTCTGTCACTTGCCGGTGGAAATTGAACACTGTGCATACTGGGCGG
The DNA here is from genome assembly GCA_013621005.1 of Aeschynomene evenia. NCBI lineage: Eukaryota > Viridiplantae > Streptophyta > Magnoliopsida > Fabales > Fabaceae > Aeschynomene > Aeschynomene evenia. Next base: position 11,684 of record RYYW01000729.1, on the reverse strand, counting down.
TTAAGGAGTGTAACATGGACCTAGGGAATGCCGGTACAGAGAGGAAATTACAGCTGCAGGAACTTGATGAACTCCGGCAGGATGCCTATGAGAGCTCAAAAATCTACAAGGAGAAAACCAAAGCCTTCCATGACCAATCCATCCTGAGGAAAGAATTTCATGAGGGTCAAGAGGTGCTTCTCTACAACTCAAGGCTCCAACTCATGGCCGGTAAGCTAAAATCACGGTGGGAAGGACCCTACGTGGTGAAGAAGGTCTACCCTTTTGGGATGATTGAGATACAATGCAAAAAGACCTACTTCACCTCTAAGGTCAATGGACACAGGCTGAAGGTGTTCCATCAAAGCTACAATAAGGAAGTGAATCAGACTGAACTCCTCCTTTTCAAGGGAGTGGAGCCACCTACCTAGGTGGCCAAACGTCCAACTTAGGGACGTTAAACCAAAGCGTTTAGTGGGAGACAACCCACTGTTGTTTGTTTTTTTTTCTTAATTGATAATTTTACCTCTTTATTTTTAATTAAATTCTCTAACTGCATGCAAGCTTAGTTGTAAACTTTATGCATATTTTTTGCTCAAGAAATGCAAGTATAGGGGCTAGGGGAGGTCAAGTCGCGTTAAAAAACGCGAAACTGAATTTTCGTCGCAGAGGGACCGCCCAGGCGGTGTCCTTGACCGCCCTAGCGGTCACGACCGAGTGAAACGCCACGTTTTACTTATACACAGGACGATGTGTTTCGCATTGACCGCCCCAGCGGTCCGCTAACCGCCCCAGCGGTTCGACCGCTCTGAAACACTAAAGAGCGGAGGCTGTGCGGCTCTTAGGGCATTTCATCTCTTTCTCTCTTTTTCTTGCCCAAACCCTAGCAGAGCTCAAAACTCCGCCACCGCCGCCGCTCGCCGCCTCTGCCGCTTCCCTTTGCCTCCTAGCTCTCTATCCTTCATTCTTGCATCTCCTTAGTAAGCTTGCATGTATTTCCTTCTCATTCATTTATATTTCTTTCTCTTTTTCGTTTTTGGTTTGTTACATTGTTAATTATTTGTGGATTGTTAGTGTTTTCCCTCATCCTAGCTCTGTTTTGTCATGATTTTTGGGGCTGGGTGAGCTTGGTTGGTGATAAAAATGGGGGAAGACCATGTTACTGCTACGATCTGTGCTGACCACCACGAACCGCTTGAGTGGTTGCGACGACCGCCTAGGCGGTATCCTCGTGACCGCCCTCGCGGACTTGAGAGCGGGCCCTCTCTGTTTGGCACCAACCGCCTAAGCGGTTGCGATGACCGCCTAGGCAGTCGCGCCGCGGCTGAATTATTTTTTGCGGGCTGTGTGAATTGTTGTTTGGTATTTTTGCTACTAACTCCTCATTCTTCTGTTACCCCCTTTTGTGTCTGTGTTGATGTTTTTCTTGCAGATCAATGGCACCTAAGAAAGCTCGTCGAACGCAACAATCTCAAGGAGAGTCCTCTCAGGACTTCCGCGATGTGGAAGCGACCGACAGTTATTTCTTTGACTGCTTGGAGGCCGAACAACGCTATTATGCGGATTTTCACAAGCGGTCCGTCCTCCATGAGTACCATCTCTGCTATGGCGGCTCAAATCCATCTATTGGGGCTGTGGTCGCAGAGATCCAAAATGCGTCGATGGGATTTTTGACCGCAAGAGCCAAGGGAGGGCAACCTATCTATAGTGAGGGAGTTCTATGCAAACTTCCACACTATAGGAGCCTCTCATGTCCACCTTCGCGGCCAACAAGTTAGGGTGTCCCCAGTAGCAATTGCCAAGATTCTTCGCATACCCCTACCTGCTTGCAAGACATGGCAGGATGATGATGAGTTCACCCAGCTCCGCCACAACCCTACTGCGGATCTATTAGAGAGAGTGCGGGTGACACTACAAAAAATTGAGTAAATTACTGCCGTTAAATTAGGGCGGTTAATGGAGACCGCCATTATTTTAGTTAATTAGGGCGGTTTGTATAACTGCCATAATTTATTATTAAAAAACGATCTCTTAATAGCGTTTCCAGACCCTTCCTTTCTCAAAACCATTCCCTAACTGTCACACTCTCCGTCGTCTACCTCAAGCGCCCTTTCCCTGACCCTTCCATTCCATTCCCTGACCCTTCCATTCCTTTCCCAAACCCTTCCCTAAATCCCTAAATCCCTAAACGCCACCTTCTGAGCACTGAATTCATAGCTCGTCGATTTGTCTCCATAATCGCCGATCTGTCTCTGCAATCGCCGGTTTGTCTCCGTCGTCTCGCAGGTTTTGCTACATTAGGTTTTGCTACATCTGTCTCTCCAGAACGTTCTGATTTCCTTCTCATATTCAAACCCTAGTTGAGCTCATCGATGGTGGTGCGTTACCTCTTGATCGCCGTTGCTGGTGCCTCCGTTCGTTGCGACGCTTACTCCTCCTAGCTACTACCTATCTTCAAGAACGTAAGTTTCATTGTCTTCAAGATATGTATTTTTTTTTTGTAATATTATTTCATTTTGATTGATTTCCTCTTCATCTTTCTTGTTTCTCTCAGAATCATAATCGGTTTCTTGAAATCTTATTATAATCTCAAAAAATGTTAAAATGTTTGGAAATGGATGTTCATGTTGCTTTCTTGAAGTCTTATTATAAGCTAATTATTTATTTCTCTGGAGTTTTGTGTTTTGTTATTGAGAAATTTATAGATTTTTGAAAAACCTGCAGGTGTATTGGAAGAGATTATTAATTAGGATGCTTCTGGTTCTGCAGGTGACCTCTGTATTTGTTCTGTTTCTATTTTTTCATTGTTTGAACTACTGCATTGGTTCTTAACTCTTGAATCTGCTCATAATATTATTCTATTGGACTTTATTTTAAGTTTAATATTAGTTTGCTTCTTGCTTTAAATATCTAAATTAATCTCTACTGCATTTTTTATTTTTTCACCACCTTGTTATCTATGCAATTCCATAACTATGATAAACAGAGGAAATTCAATATTATGTATGTAGTAGGTCTTTTCCTTTAATGACTTTAGCCTTTAGTTACTTGTGTTCTTCAATATTATGTATGTAGTAGGTCTTTTCCTTTAATGACTTTAGCCTTTAGTTACTTGTGTTCTTCTAAATGATGAATTCATTCTTCATTTTTTTTGGAGTATCAGTCTTTATTGAAACACCCTGCCACAACATTTTCCAGCTGCTATGATCAATAGAGACACGGATACTAGCAGGGGTATGATAACTTGGTATTATATTCAACTGTTCCAATTTTGCTTCTAAATCAGTTATCAAGTTTAAGAAAGTTGACTATTCTTAATTTTGCTTCTTAATTTCTTCTAAATCAGCTTCTGAAGATGTGTTCAAGGGAATTTTAACCACTCTCCCCAACCCTGAAGGTGGAGAATATGGAAAATTTTACAGTTTACCAGCTTTGAATGATCCTAGAATTGATTCTAATTCCCAACTTAATTATTAATTATTATCCTTTAATCTAGTATATACAAATATGTGCATATATCACTTCCCTTCAGTTGCTGCATGATAAGTATGAAATTCTGTACACTTTTTACCTCTATACTTAATATATTTGTTCATGTTCTTGCTTCAATATCTATGCATTAGATAGTTTTAATCATATTTCCACTTTGAACACATTGTAAATAAATTGTATATAATGCTTGAAATAAGTGTTAATTTTGGTTTTGTAAAATATTAAATAAAAGTTGTTGTGTTTTTACTTTCAGGGACCAATTTTGTAGAAGAATAAGCATGGAAGCAAAGAACACTTAGGAAAAATACTGTCCAGGAACGCACTTAGCACCCAAATGTTACCCGCTAGCGCCCAACTTTAAGCCGCTAGCGGCCGACAAGGATCAAAGGCCCAACCCGCGTCGCTTCTCGGCCCAATCTCCCCTGAGCCCATCAAGATCTCGCTAGCGCCTGCCTTTAACGCGCTAGCGTGTGTGTGGTCGCTAGCGAGGGTATCTGGCCGCTAGCGACCAGTATCGCAGAAAACAGCAGCAATTAGTGGAGCTGTCATTTTCAAGTTTGGCTCTTCTGATCCTTCCAACCCGTGATCCCTTGATACAAGGGAGCTCCAGGAGCTTGTCTGCAATCATTTTAGCCTCCCCAATCATTCTGATATCAATAGTGTAGTGAGAGAAGCTCTCACCTCTCTCTAGAATTCCAAGAACACTTCCAACCTTCTTCCACACTCAACCTCCATTCTGATCTTTCTTGCACGAATTCTTCTGGTATTGTTGTTGTAATTTAAGTTATGAAAGAGTAAACTTTTCAGTTCTGGTGTTTGTAATTGAATTCTTGCATGATGGAGTCTTGAGATAAATAAAATTCATGTGTTCTTCATGTATGAACTTGAGTTCTTGTACTTTGGTTTTAATCCATTTATGTTGAGGATGATTTTCTGATATATGGTGGATGATCAGAATGTGTATGATTCAAGGTTTATTGATTGTGCATGTTTTGATTTGTTTAATTGAGGAGTTAATGAATTGGTTTATGAATTAACAACTTGACTAAACAACTCCTTTGTATGAGATTAATTCTTGCTAAAGATTAAGTTGAATTCGCTAATAAGATCATATTATACATGGTTTAATGTGTAAAATGGTTAGTTCAGTTGTTAAAAGTGAGTAATATTTTTGTATGATCACCTTAAATCAAGAGCATAATGATAAAAGTGAACTAAACACTCTTGTTTCATGCATGTTTCATGGTTTTTATGAGTCAATGATGAATGAATTCATGCAAGTCTTCTTCATAAACACTAGAACACTTTTGTAATTGAAATTTCCAGCACCTTTAATTTGTATGCTTACACAAAAATCCCCTTCAAAATTAACAAGAATTACTAGTAGTTTCCTCAAGAGATGACTTTGGGTTAGTTTACCGCTATCTCGTGTGTAAGCTAAATCAAACCTTTGTTTTCCCGTTGAACAAGTTATTTACTAAATTGATCGGAACTTGGAGAAGTAACGACACTCCGGGTTGTTTCGCACCAATTTTTGGCGCCGTTGCCGGGGAAACAACTAGTAATTTTTGTGACTCTTGTGAAATTGTGAATATTGTGCATATTGTTGTCCTATGTTGTTAAAAATTGAAAACACAAAAATATTTTGAATTTAATTTGCTGATTTATGTATCTATATGTTTAAGTATGCTATTTATGTTGGATGACTCGATCTCAACCTGATTCAACCTTGGCACGATTTGATCCGGAATTTGAAAGAACTTTAAGAAGGTTAAGATGTGCAAGGAAATCGGGTAGTGAAATTGAGGATCTAATTGATAATAATTCTGATTTTTCCCTTGAATATTCTGATTTGTGCGTTAGTAATTCAGGTTTTTCCAATCACAGTATGGCGGATAGACCATCAACTCTAAGAGAACTTGCTGCCCCGGATTTTACTCACCAACCTTTGGGGATTGTTTACCCAAATCTTGACGTAGGCTTCGAGCTTAAGGGAGCATTAATCCATTGGCTTCCTAAGTTTAATGGCCTAGCCGGAGAAGACCCACACCAACACTTAAAAGAATTCCACATAGTGTGCGCCACTCTCCGCCCTCAAGGTATAGATGAGGACCACGTGATGTTGAGAGCATTCCCATTCTCTCTTGAAGGTTCGGCAAAACAATGGCTACTCAATCTTCCCAATGGTGCAGTGACATCGTGGATGGACATGAAGCGAACATTTTTAGAGAAATTCCTTCCCGCTTCACGTTCAGCCTCCATTCGGAAAGAGATCATCGACATTCGGAAACACCAAGGCGAGTCTTTGTACGAGTATTGGGAGCGTTTCAAACTCCTAGTTGCTAGCTGTCCAACACATCAAATTCCGGAGCAACTCTTGCTCCAATATTTCTATGAAGGTCTCTTAGCACCGGATAGAGTAAGCATTGATGCCGCAAGTGGCGGTGCTCTCATGAACATAACACCCGCCGAAGCAAAGGAATTGATAGAGACCATGGCATCAAATTCTCAACAATTCGGCACAAGGAGTTCAGTGCCAACAAGAAGTGTGAATGAAGTAGAAACCCCTCATGGTGAAGGAAAAACACTTGCCAATAAATTGGAGGAAATTTTGGTTGTCATGAAGCAATTGGTGGTGAATCAACAAAAGCCACAATCATCAACAACAATGGTAGCTCAACTAGAGTGTGGCATTTGTGCCGGTGAACATCACACCGACTCTTGTCCGATACTTTTAGATGAGAATGCCACAGTGGCAGCCACTATGCCATACCAACCAAGATCCAATTTCCAACAAAATCAAGGAAACAACCAATTCCCATTTGGCAACACATACAATCCATCTTGGAGAAATCATCCCAATCTAAGATGGGGAAATCAGAATGTTAACCAAAACAACCCACAAAATCCACCACAATACCACTCTCAAAACTCACAACAAAGATACCAACCACCTCATCAAAGGCAAAACATAAACCAACCACACACACAACAATCTCAACCACAACCTTTACCACCACAAAACCCTCCACAAACATCAGCCCATGAATCCAATGAAGGTACCATGATGCAACAATTGATGAAGATGATGATGGAGCAACAACAAGAAAATGCTATTTTTCGGCAAGATATACAAAGGAAAATGGCACAAATTGGAAGCATCTCAAGCTTCTTCATCAAATCAGCAAGGAAGTCAACAAAATCCCCTCTCAAACCATTCCTAATCCCAAAGGGGAATGTCAGTGCAATCACTTTGAAGTCGGGAAAAGTACTTCCGGAGCCCGAGTTACCTCATGAAGATGATGTTGTTGTGGGTGTAAGGTGAAAAAGAAAAGAGAATGAAAAGAATGAAGGAATGGAAAATTTCAGTAAAGAAAAAGGAAAAGAAAGATGAATAGAAGAAAAAGAATCAATCACTTTGCCATTCCCTCAAAGAGCCCCACCATCAAAGAAGCAAGGCAAAGAAGACTTTGACAAAGAACTACTTGAAAACTTTCAAAAAGGTGGAAGTTAATATCCCACTTTTAGAAGCCATCAAGCAAGTCCCAAATACGCCAAGTTTCTGAAGGATCTCTGTACTCATAAAAGGAAGTTGAAGGGCAATGAAAAATCCAAAAGTGAAGCAAAATGTGTCTGTGATCGCAGCACCCAGTTGCCCAGAAATCAGTGATCGGGCTCATTTTCAATCCCGTGCATGGTTGGACTAACTTTTATTAAAGATGCACTTGCTGGACCTTGGGGCTGGTATCAATGTGATGCGAAGGCAATCTACAAGACCCTTAATTGCGGAGAGCTAAAGCCGACGGAGCTCATTCTTCAATTTGCAAACCGGAGCATTCAACGCCCGGAGGGACTCTTGAAGATGTATTGGTAAAAGTGAATGACTTAATTTTCCCTGTTGATTTTATGTACTGGACACACATGATGATAGCATTCCATGGGACCAGCACACACTCATTCTTGGCCGACCATTTTGAAAACTGCAAGAGCCAAGGTGACGTGTATGTCGGTACCTTAGATATCGAATGTGGGGACCTAAAGGCAAAGTTCTGTTTGAAAAATGCTTTAAAACATCTCTCTGAAGCTCATTCATTTTCTCATGTGATATTTTGGAAGATTTGATTGAGGATGAGGTAGAGGGATGGTTTAGGCAAATTGGACTTGAATTTGGAGGAAATCAATGGGAAAATTTTGAATCAAATGCCAATTGTTTCTCAATTATGTGAGGATATGGATAGAAATACACTTGTTTGAACATATTTTGAATGATTCTGAACTGGAATGCAAGTACCTAATCATCCACAACAACTGAGCATAAATGAAGAAGATGCAGAATTTTCTGATCTGCAGAATTTTAATTCGCTAGCGGCTGATTCTTTCCCGCTAGCGAGTAACACGTCGCCAGCGCCTAAGCTGTGGCCGCTAGCGACTAGTCTGCATAAAACTTGTACGCTAGCGCCTGATTTCCGGCCGCTAGCGAGCAAGCTGACAGCAGCTGTAGTTTTGCAGCAACAACCTGATTTTGATGAAAATAATTTTTCTATCCCCAACCTTTTCAAAAATGCTTCTTCTGAACATATTGGGGATGTTGGAACAAAAATTGAACTGAAAAATCTTCCTGATCATTTGAAGTATGCATTTTTAGGGGAACTTGAAACACTCCTGTGATCATTGCCAATGGACTTACTATTGAAAATGAAGTGAAACTCTTGAATGTTTTGAAAGAACACAAAAGAGCCATTGGCTGGTCACTTTCTGGTCTGATTGGTATTAGCCCGTCCATTTGTACACATAGAATTTTTACTGAGGAAGGGGCTAAACCAATTAGGCAACCACAGCGGAGGATGAATCCTCTTATTCTTGATGTTGTAAAGAAAGAGATTTCAAAATTGCTGAATGCAGGAATTATCTACCCTATCTCTGATAGTGAGTGGGTGAGCCTCGTACAAGTTGTTCCTAAAAAGTCTGGAATTACAATTATCAAGAATGAGAAAAATGAACAAATTCCCACAGGAGTGCAAAATTCTTGGAGAGTGTGTATTGACTACCGAAAATTGAACAGTGTAACTAGAAAGGATCATTTTCCATTACCTTTTATTGATCAAATGCTAGAAAAATTGGCCGTCAAACACACTATTGTTTTCTGGATGGTTTTTCAGGATACTTTCAGATTCATATAGCACCGGAAGACCAGGAAAAAACCACTTTCACTTGTCCTTTTGGCACCTATGCCTATCGTAGGATGCCTTTTGGGCTATGCAATGCACCTGGTACCTTCCAGCGCTGTATGATGAGCATATTCTCTGAATTCTTGGATAAATGTCTAGAAGTTTTCATGGATGATTTCACAGTTTATGGATCCTCATTTGATGCTTGCTTGCAAAACCTGTCCAAAATCTTGAAGCAATGTATCAAAACCAACCTTGTTTTAAACTTTGAGAAATGTCATTTCATGGTAGAAAAAGGTGTGGTTTTGGGACATATTGTTTCAAAGGAAGGGATTGCCGTGGATCCGGCCAAAATAGATGTGATTTCTTCTCTGCCTTACCCCGCAACTGTGCGGGAGATTCAGTCTTTTCTTGGCCATGCAGGTTTTTACAGACGGTTCATCCAAGATTTTAGCAAAATTGCGAATCCCTTGACCAAGTTACTTCAAAAAGACATTGAATTCAGATTTGATGAGAATTGCAAACAAGCTTTTGATGCATTGAAGGAGAAACTTACCTCTGCACCCATCATGCAACCTCCAAACTGGGAGTTACCATTTGAACTGATGTGTGACGCCTCCAATCATGCTGTTGGAGCGGCATTAGCCCAGAGATCAGGTAAGATTCCTCACATCATCTCTTATGCATCGAAAACATTGGATCCAGCCCAAACCAACTATACTACCACCGAAAAAGAGCTTTTAGCAATTGTTTTTGCATTGGAAAAGTTTTGATCTTATTTGCTTGGTACTAAAGTGGTAGTATACACGGATCATGCTGCACTAAAATATCTTTTGAAAAAGGCCAATGCAAAACCCCGTTTGATACAGTGGATGTTATTGTTGCAAGAGTTTGATTTACAGATTAAAGACAGAAGCGGCAACCATAATGTTGTAGCAGATCACTTAAGTCGGTTAGAACATCTCCAAGATGATTCTACCCCTCTTAACGATGTTTTTCCTGATGAACAAATCCTGAGTGTTAAAACTGTTACACCGTGGTTTGCAGACATCGTTAATTATTTGGTTGCTAAGGTCATTCCAACACATTTTTCAAAAGCACAGATTGCAAAACTCAAAAGTGATTCAAAATATTATGTGTGAGATGATCCTTACTTGTGGAAACATTGTAGTGACCAAATAATTAGGTGATGCATACCTGAGACTGAGATTGATTCTGTTTTGAAGTTCTGTCACTCATATGCCTGTGGTGGACACTTTGGACCATACCGAACGGCAAGAAAAGTGCTTGATTGTGGTCTATACTGGCCCACCTTGTTCAGAGACTCTTACAACTTCTGCAAGGCTTGTGAACAATGTCAGCGATCTGGGAGGATCTCAAGAAGACATGAAATGCCTCAACAACCAATTCTGTTTTGTGAAGCATTTGATGTATGAGGTATTGATTTTATGGGACCTTTTCCAGCTTCGGCTGGCTGTTTGTATATATTATTAGTTGTAGATTATGTTTCCAAGTGGGTTGAAGCAATCCCCACTAAAACTAATGATGCATCTGTTATGTGTGCTTTTGTAAAGTCAAATATCTTTTGTCGATTTGGTATCCCTAGAGCCATAATAAGTGATCAGGGTACTCACTTCCTGAACCGAACCTTTGCGGCTTTGCTTCGTAAGTATGGGTAATGCATAAGGTGTCAACACCTTATCACCCTCAGACCAACGGGCAAGCTGAAGTGTCTAACCGAGAAATAAAAATGATTTTGGAAAAAATGGTTGGACCCTCGCGAAAGGAATGGAGTACCAGGTTATCAGACGCACTGTGGGCTTACAGGACAGCTTACAAAACTCCGATCGGGATGAGTCCATTTCGATTGGTGTATGGTAAAGCGTGTCATTTACCTGTGGAACTTGAACACAGAGCGTACTGGGCTGTTAAACAATGCAATATGGATCTAGGAATATCAGGCAAAGAAAGAAAATTACAATTGCAGGAACTGGAAGAGCTGAGATCTGAAGCTTATGAGAATTCCAGATTGTACAAGGAAAAGACCAAGGCCTTTCATGATCGAAATATCTTACGAAAGGACTTCAAGAAGGACAACAGGTTTTATTGTACAATTCCAGATTCCGATGGACAGCAGGGAAGCTGAGATCCCGCTGGGAAGGTCCATATACGGTAAAACAGGTGTTTCCCCATGGTGCGTAGAAATCCAAAACCAACAGGGACACACATTCAAAGTAAATGGACACAGGCTGAAGCAATTCCTGGGAAGTCTAGTACCAGAGGAAACAGTTGATGGGGAATGTTGCAGCTCCCAGTATCAATAATCAGATGCACACCGTCCAACTTAAGGACGTAAAATAAAAGTGCTTGGTGGGAGACAACCCACTTGTAAGTACTTCTTTCATTTTAGTAGATAAAAATAAAAATAATAAATATATATAAATTTAACTAAAAAAAATAAAAAAATATAATTAAAAATAAAAATAAAAATTAATAATAGTGATAATAATAATAAATAATTAATTAAATAAATAAATAAAAATAATTAAAATGAAATATAAAGAAAATAATAATAATAATAATAATTTTTATAATAAAATAATTTAATTTATAAAAAAAAAATTTAAAATTAGTAAATAAAAAAAAAATATATAATAAAATAAAAAATAAAAATAAAAAATATATATAATAATGATAGTAAATAAAATAAATAATAATATAATAATAATATTAATAAGAATAATAATTAAAAAATAATAATAATAATACAATAATAATAATACTAATAAAATAAAATAAAATAATTAAATTCAAAAACGGAGAGGCGCGCACAGTGAAACGCACCGTTTCACTTGACGGTCGCTAGCGTCCGTCATGTACGTGCTAGCGGATACCTAGTCGCTAGCGACTGTGAGTAACGCGCTAGCGACCGGATCGCGATTTAACGTCGCAGAGGCTTCCCTTCCGCCTCATTCTGCAACTCCACTCTCTCTCTCTAACACACTCCCTCTCTCTCTAAAACCCTAACCATCACCGCCACCACCG
>RYYW01000728.1:0-21950 GCA_013621005.1 Aeschynomene evenia | reverse complement strand
TTAACCTGTTTATTCACTGAGCGTATGACTCACCCATTCATACAATATGTTTTCAGATCAAGGGACGAGTTCATCTGTTCCTCCGTTCCTTCGAGTTCTTAGATTTGGTGAGCCTCATGTGTAGAGGCCTTATGTATTTCCTTTCTAGTGTATGCTCCTAATGTTACAGACAGGATTTCCTTGGACTAGGATAGTGGATGGATGTTGTATAAGTCTATGTAAGACTTACTATTGTTGTGTTGTTGTTAGACTTAATTATGGATATGTATGACCAGATTATATGTATGGATATTATGTATGAATGTATGTTATGTAGTTGTGGTTGTTGTTGTGAAGTTGGATTATTGTGTGCATTACAGGTTAAAGCTGACATGGGACTCGGTGTTCCATGTGCCGGTCACGATCGAATTGGGTCGTGACAATTTAATATTTATAAGAAAAATATAAAAGATACATTTAATAGTAAAAATAAGAGAATGAATTAGCATAATATATATGAAAAAATATTACATACTAAAATAACTTTCTTTTAGGAATTGACACGTAAGCATTACCTTTTCCGGAAAAAACTCTCTAATATATATATACTAGTCTTGTACCCGCGATGCACGGGAATTATATCGAATTTTACGTTTAAAATGTAAAAATTATTTGTTAAAATGAAGTTAAATAAAAATATGTTATTCATAAATTTATTTGTAAATATAACAATAAAAAATAATGAAATTATTATTATATTTGTGGATGCAAATAAAATTATTCAATCACATAATTAGTTTTCATTTTTTCAATAAATTTGTATTCATAAAATATTTATAATTATTCTCTTTCAACAATCAACAAAAATAACATAATATACATATTATCAATCACTAAAAACTACCGAAATCATAGAAAATATTCAAAAACTAATAATTATCAATCATGAATAATTACTAATTATTCATATCTAGTCCCGTCAATAATCATAAAAATATTAAAAATTACTAATTCATGTTCATAATTATTCCTAATTAACAAAAAATATTAAAAATATGTAATATCAATCACTAAAATTCTCTAAAATATTCACTAATTATCAATCACTAAATTACAGGTAAAATATTCAAAATCACTAATTATCAACATTAATAATTACTAATAATTCGTATTTGTTTTTTAAAATACATGTTCATTTTTATGTTTTACATTGGCAAAAATATCATGTTGGTCCTGTAACTTTTACTCGATTTTGATTTTGGTTCGGTATCTTTTATTTTTTTATTTTTTTATATTCTCATTCTTTTATGTAGTTATTTCTATTATATTATTAGTATTATTGTTCAATATACTAATTTCTAAGAGAATTCAGGAATGCTCATTTTGGGTTATAGCTACAATTGTTTCATTGGAAGTAGATAACACTTCATGGACTTATAAAGCCTGTAAGAGATGTCCAAAAAAAGTTGAACGTGTTGGTAAAAAGTTTTATTGCAAAAAGTGTGACCGGTTTGAGTCTAATCCATATTTCAGGTTATATTAACACTTATAATTACTTTATACATGTACACATTATATTAATTTATATAGTAATCCATTGGTTGTTCTGTTTTTCTTTTTTAGGTTTCGATTACAAGTTATTATTACTGATGGTACTGGAAGCATGACTTTGGTTTTGTGGGATAGGGAATCAGTGCAACTCATAGGGAAAACAGTAAATGAAATAAAGCAAGATGATGTGTGTTTCTAGCTACCTAATATTTTCTGCATTTAGTTAATTTATTTGTTACTAATAGTATGTGTTAATTTATAAAAATGATTTCCTCATTTCAATGCAGTCATCTCAGGGTGATACCTATCCTGATCTTTTAAATGATCTTCTTGAGATGAGGTTGCTGTTTAAAATTTCTGTAAAGCAAGGCAACATAAGCGATTTTGACAATGTGTAATGTACTAAAGATATCTCAAGATGAGCAACTACTGTCCAAATATGGTTCACAGACTACATCATATGAAGTAGTTGTAATAAACTAACTCACCATCTGATATTTCATTCTAGATTTCATTTAAATTCAAATTATTGTTTCTTTACTCATGTTTTATTTCTTTTATTATACAGGGTGTAAACTCAAGTCCCATTACCAATTGTTTAACTAATCCTGACCAGGCAGCAAGCTGTAGCAGAGTAGTGTTCTTTATTACTTACAAACTATTTTTGTAAGATATAGTATATAATTATATTATATCACTTATATAATTTATTTTATGTATTACAGGATGAAGTTAGTGAGTCTGAGACAAATTCTGATGAAAAAACTCCAGGAAAACGTGTGGTTGATGATTTATTAGCTCAAACATCCAATGCTGATAAAGATTATGCAGACTATCAACATTCAGCAAATAAGCATCACGTGTTCCTTCAAAGAAGGAGAAACTTAGTTAAATTTGTTGCCATTGGCATAAGAAAGTTTATTATTATTTTTGTCATTTCCAAATAGTGGACAATTTCATGGATCTTTTAATGTAAGCTTTATCTAATGTTTTTCTAATGAAACTTCTTTTAAGTTTCCAATCGTGTTGTGCACCACATTATTCATCTATATGTCATCTGCTTATGTTGTAGTATGCTGCACTTTAGTCAAAGTCAAATTATGTTCTACATCTTATGCTTATAGATGAATATAAATGAAACTTATGATGATGTTCGAATATAAATTTGTTTTTAATTTTAATATAAAAAATTAAAACAAGTTTGATCATGGATTTTGTGACTGAATTTAATATTACCATTGGAGTAGTCAACTTATTATATCCTGAAGTAAACTTTACTTATCAAAATGCATTTCAACACAAATAGATTAATGTCCATGAAATTTATTCAACCTTATCATATCTTATATCTTTTTAATAGTTTTGAAAACTTAAGTCTTAAAAGTTGTAATTATCATTGAATATAGCTATACTGCATAATTTTAAATAATGGTTTTCTTTCATGTTTATTTTTGATTCTTACAGATGGATGTTCTACATGGATTTCCTACATGATGGTCTAAATGTATTTTCAACATTTGATACTCTTCATGTTAATTGGATTCTGCACATATATATTTAAAAGATATATTATATATATATATATATATATATATATATATATATAATAGATGAATAATGTATAGCACAGATAGAAATCAAGTTTGCTACACTACTTAAGCTATACTGCATAATTCTAAACAATGTGTTCTCTTCCTTATACATCTTCTCATTCTTACACAGAATATAAGTAAAGTTCTACTCATATCATATTATACACTCTTATTGAATCTAATAGTATTGAAAAAGCAACATTTTTTATAATTGTTTAAAATCGATATATATATATATATATATATATATATATATAATACAGAACAATAATGTAAAGCTGTGTTGATTTATAGTTTTTTCTATTGTATGTCATCATTTGGATTTTGTGTCATTATTAGTTTTCTTACATGTATATTTTTCTGATTCCTACTTTTCATGTAATTAAAGCTCTACTCATGCATCCTCTGCACTTATGTTGAACATGTCTTGCCTATTTCTCATGTAATTATACCTATACTCATGCATTTTCTAGACTAAATCTCAGATCATTGAAATGCATATGTCATACAACCTACTTTCTAATGATGAGTCCTACAAGTTATACCAATTAGATTTCATGCATTTATTTATATTTTCAAACTGTCAATTCAATTTCTATATATACATCTATTATAATACAAAACACGTTGTCTTTCACAAAAGAGACCATGAGTGATATCAATCCAAATGATAGTTACATGAAAGCATACCTGATGATCTCATTTATGATATTTTACTGAAGTCTGATCACAAAACTGTAGGCAGATGCAGGTCATTGTCCAAATTTTGGCTTGGTAGGCTTATTCATTGTGATTTTATTATTTCTCATGGTAATAAATGGGAAAAAAATTTACCTATTGTTTTGGTTCAGTTTGGTTGTCCAGTTTATAAAATGAAAAGTGATTGGATGTCTGCCCTTAATGCTACTAATGGTATTCCAGTCCGTTTCGCATTGCCTTTTAGATTAAGTTCTTTAGGATGGTTTGGTGTTGTTGGTTCTGAGCATGGAAACATATGCTTGAGGTACTCCATGACTGGTGTTGGGAGTAAACTCATGGTATGGAATCCATTTACCCATTGTATACGTCATATAGATGATCCAATTTGCAAATTTGGTTATTATTCTGAATGTAGCTATGCTTTTGGTTATGTTCCTAAAACTCTTGAGTATAGATTGGTTCATGTATACAAAAGGAGTTTAACTTCAAAGCTTTTTAGCTTTACAGTTTATTCTCCTAAATATAATACATGGCGCCAACCTGAATTCTGTTCTGAAACTATTGACAAATTGGATCCATCAAATGTGGTTGTAAATGGTTATGTGTTTTGGATAAATATGCCTATTTTGGGTTCTGATAAACCAAAGTCAGTTGTGGAACTGTCACTTAAGAATTTACAATTCAAGTCATTTGTCATTCCTGAGGAAGCTCGCGAAGAGTACCAGAATTTAGTTGTTTATAACAACAATGTTGCTTATTTTTCTTACAATTATAATTTCTGGTCATATAGCCTTAGTTGTTGGTCTATCACTGGAATAACAGCAAATGAGATCAGTTGGAAAAGAGTTTTCAAAGTCTCAGGATTGACAATTAGTGAAAGTCCAGCATTTTTTATTGATGAAGAACTTCTAATGATACTTGAATCTAATAATGTTTTATCTTCCAATAATGATAATTTTGTTGGAAGAACTTATTTCACAATGATCAAACCTCGCCATAGCAGGAGAAGACTTATTCGAGGCTTTACTTGGGATGAGAATGTTGAAGTTAAGAGTATTGTGAAGCATTCTTATGGCATTTATCCAGTATGAATGAATGGTATCTCAAAATATTTTGCTATCACAGATTAGTTTTATAAAATGTATCTTTTCCTTTCATGAATGTTTCACTTATGTTTTTGTTATCATGATTGTACTTCTAGTTTGAAAGTAATGAAATATCATTCAGACTCCATTATTTGATTTCTTTTACTAATTACAGATTTTTATTACATCTATACACATATGCCACATACTGATATAGCAGACTAATGAAGTGAAATTATGGACGTTTTTGGACATAAAACAATTTTATAATAATGTATTACATGTGCACCTACCTGCATCGAAAAAAGGATAGATTAATGATGTAGCAGCTAACCATCACGAGTATGATCAAGAACAAGATATAATGTCAGCTGTTTTTTAAAGTTTCAATAAAATTTGATTGGTAATCAAAGTTGCGTGTTGTTATATCATTATTGTTTGTCTCTGTATCTATATCTAATATATATATAAATATATATAATTTTACACACAGAGAGAGAACATATTTAATTTTTATACATGTAAAAGTAACTATATAAATAGGTATATTTGGGTGTGGTTTCTATTCATTGTTTTTATTCAATTTGTGCACTATACTGATATATTGAGCGCATCATCAATGAGTGACATACCTCCTAAGCGTAACTTCTTACCAGTTCTTCCAGATGATATCATTTTTGAGATCTTCCTCAAATGTGATCACAAAACAGTTGGAAGATGCAGAAGCTTATCAAAAGAATGGAATATGGTCATTTCAGGTTCAATATTTGTTTCACTCCATTACAGATTATGGAAGAATTTTGACAGAAGTCTCTTGGTGAGTTTAGGCCATCCAAGTTGGAAGTTAAGGGTAAATTGGATATATAGAATTAATTTTGAAACAGGTCTACAAATGTGTTTCAATCTGCCTTTTAATTATAGAAAACATGGGTGGTTTAATATAATTGGTGTTGATCAAGGTAATATATGCTTCAGACTTTCAAAAAGTGGTGATTCAACACAACTTTTATTATGGAATCCACTTATGAAGTACAAAGCTTATTTTCTTGATCCGGTTGAGTTTCATGGTTGTTTCTCAAACTTTTTTTATGCTTTTGGATATATTCCTAACTCATTGGATTACTCTGTGGTGCATCTTTTTAAGAAAAGATTAAGTGATACACATTATTGGTATACAGTGTATTCATCTACTTTGAAAAGTTGGTCCATTGCAGCATTAAGTGATAATCGTATTCAGAAGTTAGGGTCAAAGAGTGTTGTTTTAAAAGGAGTTGTTTATTGGATTAATTCAACAGTTCTAAATGATTCACAACCATACTCAATAATATATTTTGATCTTAAATCAATCAATTTTGGTGAGATTATTATTCCTACTGATGCAAAATCTGATTTCCAAATCTTGACCATGCATAATGACAAGATAGCTTATTTATCTTTTAAGCATTCCACTTGGAAATACAGTTTAATGGTGTGGCATGTAAATAGAACTCATTCAGGTGATGCTTATTGGTCAAGAACTTTTATCATCAATAATCTTGACCTTAACGACGTTCCAACACTTTTCATTGATGATTATTTGTTAACAATTAATGAGATTAACATTAGAGAGGATGTACGGGATGATGCAGAAGGAATTGTGATGACATTTACACGAACTGACTTATACACAAGTCGGAGAAGGCTTCTGAATCATGCATCATGGAGTGAAGAGATCGAGTTTAAAGGTGTTTCATTGCATAGTTATGGTCTTTATCCTATCTAAGCTATCAATCTGCATTTTGTTTCTGTATTTTTTATTTTCATTGTTGAATGTAATGTTTTATCATTGGAGTTAATTTTGGAGAGTTTCATTAAAATTCAATGGTTTGTATTAGTACTCTATATTTCATTATCAAGAACACACATGAGTTTTCATTAGAAAAATTATGTTTAATTATATGTTCTACATGGATGCTCTACATGTGTATTCAACATTTGATACTCTGCATGTTAATTGGATCCAATATTATTGAGAACTTAGAAGGTGTAACTTTAAAACTGATATATATATACACATACACGTACAAAAATAAAGATTACTATACTCCTTAAGCTTCACTGCATAATTCTAAACAATTTTTTTTCAATCATATACATTTTCTGATTGCTACTTACATTCTGTTTATTATAAATTATACTATAATATCTATATAAGGTCTTACTTTAGAGAAACTTATATGAAAAAATTGAACTAATGGAGAAATGTGTAGTTTATCAACCAATAGTATTGTTACTCATTCATGCAATATTAACATCACAGAGCTAACAGATATAACTCAAGCATTGAGTGTATTCCGCTATAAGGCACATATCTCAAAAGATTTAGCATGCATCATCAAACCAGATTATCTTTATCATTATTATGTATGAATCATCTTGATTGGTTATTTTTAAATATAAATATTAAATTATATTTATGAACGAAATTTAAATTATCCATGTTAATATCCATCATTGAACCAAATCTTTCCTTTTAATCTCAAACCACTAACTAAATTATTTATTTTTTATACATCCAATAAAACTAGCATAATTAATAATCTGGTGCTTATTTCCATTGGTTTAATACAGTATGGAGAACGATTTTACTGCATCTGATATAGGCCAGTAATTATGAGTGTATCTCCCCTGTCTCCAATGCAGAACAATAGTAGTATCTGTTTCTTTAATTTACCTGTCTATTGGTTTCATGGTAGACAATAATGATTGTCTTCTACACAATAATTACTTGCCTTAACTTTCTGTTTTAACGGATAACCACCTCATTTAATGGTACTCATCTTGATCGAGGTAAGTGATTTAACTTGCTGTGTAGTAGCAATAATTCCTATGTAATAGTAATAATCACAGAACTGATGTAGGTTGGTTTATTTGTGTAGCTATTACTAACACATGGTTATATAAATTGGCCACTTTCAATACGTTCAATACATTAACTTCCTTAAGTTTTTCCTTTACAATGGAAAGATTAAAAAGATTAAGATCATGCTACACCATACATCATAGTCGTCCTTTTGATACAAACCACAATGATTTGAACTCTGATATCATGAACAGAGTGATCAAATGTCTTCCCTCAAAAGATGTTATTCGTCTTAAAAGTGTTTGTACTAATTGGTTCTGCAGTGCAGAAAACAATTCTTTTCTACGAGAGCATGCAGAGATTGGAGAAAAAATCAGGCCAGGTTTGCTAATTCAATCTGATAGATTTGCTAATGATGATGATATTGTTCCTGTCTTTCACCATTTTCAATTAGAAGATTCTTCATTTCTTCAACTTCCAAGTCCTGCAATCTTTCATAATGTTCTCTGTTGAGATATTTTGTTCCTATCATGGATTGGTTCTTATGAGCTGTGAGTATGAAAATAAAGTCAAGTTTCTATACTTATGGAATCCATTAACAGGTTTTTATAAAGAGAAATTAAATTTTAAAAGTTTGGGAATTGAGGATGTAGTTCCTGCCATTGTTTACAGTGAAAAGAGGAAGTGTTATGTTATCCTGATGTTTGTAACTTATGTCGTTCATGATGAAGTTATATGCAAATTTGGAATTCTTAATGTAAGGGATGAAGCTGTACCAAACCTTCATCAATTTATAATGATGCCATTTGAGCAAATGGAGCCTCACACTGTTATCATAGATAATAAGGCTTATTTTCTTGGCTTGAAAAAGATTAATACCAGCTCTCTACCAACTTCTCTATTGATTTTTGACTTTGATGCTCAACTCTTTAGCATTGTGAGGGTTCCTTCTGATCTTTCCTTTGGTGAAGCAAGAATGGTGAAAAATGAAGGTCGTTTAGTGTTGATTACTTGGCATGCATCAGAGAGTAATCCATTTATGGTTCATATATCAATTTTGAAGAAAAAGCAAAATCGTTCTACCAAGCTCAAAAGAATAGCATGTGTTGGGCCTTTACAACCAAATGAAACACCTGTTGGTATTCATAATGATAGCTTGATTGTTATTAAAGAGCAAAACACTACCTATGGTTGGGTTCTGAATGATGCTGATAGAGTCATATATCGTTATACCTTTGATAACAAGATAAGAGAGACATTGTGTTACCAAAAGGCAGATTTTGGTGTTTTAGATGTGTTAAGTTTTAGTGATAGTTTGTTTTTTCTAAATGAATGATTATGTGTTGAACTTTTAGTGTAGTTTGGAGTTGTACTTTTTGATTTTCTGTTCTTTTGATCTCAGTATGTAATCTCACTGTGTGTTTAATTTTATCATTTTAATCTATTGTCTTTTTCATTTTTTGGTAGATTTCTAATGAATATTTAATTAATATATTATATATTTAATGCTTTCAATATATTAAACTATTTAATTATTCATATAATATAACTTACTGATTTATATAACATTCTCTTATATTTAATTATTTTATAATAACCCAGTGAGAATCATCATTAAATTAAATCAAATTTAATTTATTAACTTCAAGTACTTACACATATGTTAATAGTCAATTTTATTGAGCTAATAAATTTAATCTATGCACTTAAATTTTTATCTTATTATTATAATTAATAATGTGTCAAACTTATAATATATATAACATACATATACGTGTATATATATATATATATATATATATCAATCTCACATAAGCATAGAAATAAGCACCTAATGAGACAAGAGGTTTATTAAAAAATTGTAATTTTAATTAGGCAAATTGTTATGTTGCATGTGTGATGATTACATCTATTATGTATTACAATAACAATTGGGTAATATAGGCTGCAATACTTATAGTATCTATGTATAGAGTAATCACTCCTATTTCAATCTATTGTAAACTCCCACTATATATATATAACTCTTTTTAAGTCAGTTGAAATTAAATTTTAACACAACATCAAAATATCAATAGTTATTAGAGATGCAAGGAAGTAATGCTAAGGATGCACGTTTGATTCGAGCAAGAATTATAGCTCAAAAAAGATTGAGAAATTTACATAATGAAGATATAGGTTTGTTCTAACTTGATTCTTTTCAATTAACCTTTTATTGTATTCTTGAAATACTTAATGCATGTTTGATAATACATGAGTTGTTATTGTTCTTGATTAGAAAATCAAGTTGGTGATTCATCAAACTTGGAGATGGTTAATCAAATTACACCTTCACCATGGAACACTTTAAGTTCTTCTTCATTATCAAGGATTCCTTTATCAACTATTCCACAAGGTTAGATATTAAATTTTTTGATTTAAGGATCAAATATATATCATACGTAATTATAGTATTTAGTTTTAATTAATTATAATGAGTTTATATTTATTGATTAAGTTTTAATATATACCATTATGCATGCAGTGTATATAGCATCATAGGTATGCATTATCTGTTCTTTTAAATTTTAAATTATTATACTCATTAGTATACTGTTATTATTTATTCATATTATACGTACTTATACATTTAATAGATTTTATTTGAATATAAGTTACTTCAATACTCATATTGTTTCAGAAATGATGAATGTATCAAATAGTAATCTATTACCATGTAAAAGATCAATCTATTCACACACACTTGGGTCAAATTTGGAGCAAAATTCATCAACACATATGAGTTGTTTGACAAACTGGGCTTCTAAAGATCAAACACAAAAGAAGATCTTTCTTAAAAACAATAGGAGAGTGGATTTTGAACGATCTCAACTATCAACTAAATCTACACAACAATTTCTAGATACACAAGGTACTACTATTTCCTTATACTCATTATTATATTACATAATTATTTATTAATAAAATGATGACTAACTATATAAATCTAAAGTTATTTTAATTTAATTATTTATATATGTTCTATGTTTAACTAAAATATATGTAACGATATTTTAATTTCAATTATATTGTTTCACAGGATTTAATCCATCTATTAGTGAAGAGAAAAATAGTTATGTCAATCAAAATTGTACATCTTTATCAGGTACTAGCTTATAATATGATTATTTATTTACTTAATTAATATTACTTATTTTTATTTTTTTATTAATAAATCGTATATTTTAATTAAAATTTTCCTAATATTAACTTTATTTGTATCGGATGATGATAATACTAATCAAGAGTCAAGTGCTAATGTTGATCAAAGTTGCAATTCTTTATCAGGTTATAGCTTAATTTTTTATTAATTAGTTACTTATGTTATATTAGTTATATTTAGTCATTATTATGAATAATGCAACCTAACTATTTTTGTTTTCAGATACTGTTGATTTTGAAAATGAATATGATGAAGTTACTTCACTAGGTAATAAAATGGCAAATAAATATTAGTTTAATTATTATATATATTTATTTTACTTATATATGTACTAATTAAACCTTTTAAATTATCTAAATTTTTATTAGATTATCATGACATTGGCGATCCTACTTATGAGTGTAAACATTGTGGTGCTCTATTTTGGTATGATGAAAGAGTTGGAAAGCACTATAATACATCAAATCCAAAGTTTACATTGTGTTGTAGAAGGGGACAAGTTGAAATTCCAATTCTGAAGCCTGCTCCAACAATACTAACAAATTTGTTATTTGGTGATGATGAAAAAAGTATTCATTTCCGTGAAAAAATCAGGTCATATAATAGCATGTTTGCTTTTACATCAATGGGTGGACAAATAAATCAATCAAACACTAGAGATAGAGGTCCGCCAACTTTTATATTGCACGGTCAGAATTATCATTTGATGGGTAGTTTGATTCCTCCACAAGGGTTTACTGCCAAGTTTGCATAACTTTACATATATGATACACACAATGAGATTGAAAATAGGATGAGTGTTGTCAGGTAATTATTTAAGTTGAAGTCCACTATATTTTTTTTATAAGAATTTAATTTATCATATTTTTTAACTTATTGTTGTAATATACTCATTTTATTTTGTTTCTACAGTTCAAACAATGCTATCAACAAATTACATGCTGGAATAGTTTCAGATTTGAAGCTCATGTTGGATGAAAATAATGTTTTAGCAAAATCATTCCGAATGGCTCGAGACATGTTAAAGAATAATAGCTCCAGCAGTGTACGTCTTAGATTAATTAGTAAAAGAGGTAAGGATGGGAGAAAATACAATCTTCCATCTGTTTCTGAAGTCGCAGCATTAATTGTTGGAGATTTTGATATCTCAAGGGCAAATCGAGATATTATTATTGAGACACAAACAGGGCACTTACAAAGGATAACTGAGTTGAATCCATCATATCTTGGATTACAATATCCTTTGTTGTTTCCTTATGGTGAGGATGGTTACAGAGAAGATATACCTTTGAATAAGGATTCTGTCACCAGTGGTAAAGGACGACAATATGTTACTATGAAAGATTTTTTTTCATTTAGACTACAAGAGAGGCTTTCTGATGGTTCTCCTCTCCTATTTTCTCAGAGATTGCTACAACAATTTATTGTTGATGGATATACTATGATTGAGTCTTCAAGACTAAAGTGGATTCGATTACATCAGAAAAATCTAAGATGTGAAGTCTATAAAGGAATCGCTGAAGCAGTCTTGAATGGTGAGATTGATCCTTATAGCAAAGGTAAATGTGTTATACTACCATCATCTTTTATTGGAGGCGCAAGATATATGATTCAAAATTATCATGATGCAATGGCAGTTTGTAGATATGTTGGTTATCCTGATCTTTTTCTAACATTTACTTGCAATCCAAAGTGGCCTGAAATAGAAAGATTTGTTCGTTCAAGGAATTTACGAGCTGATGATAGGCCTGATATAGTTTCCAGAGTGTTCAAAATAAAATTGGATCATATGATAAAGGACATTCGTCGAAATAATGTTTTTGGAAGAGTACAAGCAGGTACACATTGTACCTATAAATATTAGTTATTAATTTTTAATATTGATTATGTATACATAAGAAATATTATTAATATGTTTCTTTTTGAATTTTGTTCAGTGATTTACACCATTGAGTTTCAAAAACGTGGACTCCCTCATGCTCATATATTATTATTTTTACATCGAGAAGACAAGTTCCCAACTGGTGAAGATATTGATAAGATTATATGTGCTAAGATTCCTAATAAAGATGATGATCATGCATACTATAGTGCTGTGAAAAATTTGATGATGCATGGACCATGTGGTGCAGCTAAAACTACTTCTCCTTGCATGGTAAATGGTAGGTGTGCACGAAACTTTCCTAAAAGGTTTATTGAAACTACAATCATTGATGAAAATGGTTATCCAATATATAGACGAAGAAATGATGGTCAAACAATAAAGAGGTCTGGCATTGAATTGGATAACAGATATGTGGTTCCTCACAATCGTTTTCTTCTTCTTAAATATGGAGCTCACATCAATGTTGAATGGTGTAATCAATCTAGGTCCATAAAATATCTCTTCAAATATGTTAATAAAGGTCATGATCGAGTAACTGCATCGTTTTATCGTAGTGCTTCTGAAGGGCAATCTCAAACAATGGTGGATGAAATTAACATGTTTTATGATTGTAGATATATATCTCCATGTGAAGCTTCATGGAGAATTTTTGGTTTTGAAATTCACTATAGAGATCCACCAGTTGAACGATTGGCCTTTCACTTGCCAAATGAGCAAACTGTTATATTTCATGATGATGATCCAATTGATTTGGTTGCCAATCGTCCAACTGTTAATCAATCAATGTTTTTGGCTTGGTTTGAAGCAAATAAACTATATAGAGATGCAAAGAAATTGACATATGCAGAGTTCCCAACAAAATTTGTTTGGAAGCCATCTTTGAGAAAATGGATGCCTAGACATTCTCAATACAAATTGGGAAGGATATTTTATGTACCTCCAGGTGTAAGTTTTAATGATAAGGGGAGTTATGAAAGTTTTAATGATAACAAGATAAGCCATAAAGTATAATATTTTACTTAAGGTTTTGCTAATATGTGCGCTAAGTGTCTCAGAAAGCTTTAAATTATTGCAATGCCATGAGCAAAGACCAAGACAAAACATCAAGTAGCCTTGAAATCAATTGATAAAATCATAGCGCCAAAGATATCAGAAAGGATGTCTCAGAAGCGCAGAAGGTGAAAACTTGTTTCTGAGGAAAGAACACTGTCGCCTCAGAAAGGTCTCAGAAGACCTTGCGACTAGTAGTTCTCAGAAGGGTCTTCCCTCAGAAGGTTCGCCTCAGAAGTCCGTACAACTCTTAAAAGGTTGGACTCAGAAGCAACCAAGTGTCTGGACTCAAGGGAGCGCAAGCAGTCTCAGAAAGCTCGCTACAACTAGCCAAGGAAGTGGGAACACGCGCACTGTGCAGTTCTGAAAAGTTCCTCATTTTGCGCTGACTGTAGCAGGGAGCCGTTCTGAAAAGGACACAGCCACATAAGCAAAGTGAAAGCTTCTAATTTCGCGGCTCTTTGATGCCTATATATATGAGTTCAATTCCAGAGCAATGTGACGAAACTCTTGCGCTAAAATTCTTGATTAAACGTGCCAAAACTCTGTTAAATTGAAAATCATTTTGCGAAAACTTAGAACTTTCTCAGAAAGACAATTTTACGAAATTGTTCTTCTAACTTTGCAAATCTTCTAGTTCTGAATTGGTGTAAATTCTTACATTTGTAAGTTAATTCTAGAAGTCTACTAAGTGTAAAACTAGGTTTGTAACTTAGTCTTGGTAGTTGTTTTCGATCAAATCAAACCTTCGAAAAACGCTAAGTCCTTCTTTGTGTGAAGGCAGTTTTAAGTCCTCTGGTGTTTGAGGCAAAGTTCAAAGTCCTTAAGTGTTTAAGGCAAGGAAGTCCTTAAGTGTTTAAGGCGAAGAAGTCCTCTAGTGTGAGGCAAGGAAGTCCTCTAGTGTGAGGCAAAGAAATCCACTTCGGGTTGTGAAGTGGTGGAAGTCCTTTACTTGGTAAAGGCAGTGTTGTCTGGGAAGGCACATTAAGAAGAATATCTAAGAACTCTCAACTGAAGGTTGAGGACTGGAGTAGGTTGGTTATAACCGAACCAGTATAAAATCCCTTGTGTTAAGCTTTTCTCCCTAACTCCTTACGTGTCCAAAACTTTGAGAAAAACTCTATCACAACTTTAATTAAGAGGTCTCGTGAAAACTTCATTGATTAAAATCAGAAAGCGTTTAAGAAACTCTAACTTAAAGTCATTTTCTTAAAACTGCTCAGAAAGAAACTTTCTCAGAAAGACTAAGTTCTCAGAAACTTAATCTTCTCAGAAAGCATTTTCCGCTGCAAACTCTTAATCATACCCTCTGAGTAAAAACAGCTTTCTAAGTAAAAGTTTTAACAAGCAATTTTTAAAACTTGCACGATTCAACCCCCCCCCTTCTCGTGCACACATACACTTTCAATTGGCATCAGAGCTCGGTCCTTAAGGGGTTGAGCACTTCGCAGTGTCAAGGAAAAGATCCACAAAGGGAAATATGAATTCACCAGCTGCATTCATATCAGATGGGGCTTCGATAAACAGACCTCCTATGTTTCTCGGAGACAGCTTCGACTACTGGCGTGACAGGATGACGCTGTTCATCAAGCCCACCAGTCTGGACTTATGGGAGAGGATCGAGAATGGAGACTATCAGCCTCTGCAGACAATTACAGAGGACGCTGTGGTTGCAACAGATGCTGAGCCAGGAGTGGCACCTCCAGCACTCAGAACCTATACAAGACGAGTCCCTAAGGATGAATGGACTCAAGAAATGAAGGAGAAGATACAACTCAACTTCAAAGCCAAGTATATTCTCCTCTGTGCTTTACCCAAGGTAGAATATGACAAAATTGTGTCATGTGATACTGCACAAGAGATTTGGGAAAGACTTCATATGCTGCATGAAGGTAATGACGAAGTCAAGGAAACAAAAATCTCAATGCTCGTACATAAATACGAGTCCTTCAGCATGCAGCCTGAGGAAACTATTGACAGCATGTCAATAAGATTTTTCCATATCATTAATCAGCTGAAAGTCTTGGGAAAGACTTATTCAAACGCTGAGATGGTAAGAAAAATCCTCAGAAGTCTTTCTGCAAAATGGCGTCCTAAGGTCACAGCAATCCAGGAAGCCAAGGATCTAAACCAGCTAGGTTTGGATGTACTATTTGGTTCGCTCAGAACGCATGAGATCGAACTGGAAGGGCTGCTCGGAGGACCATCTGCTTCCTCCAGACCTCAGAAGGGATTGGCTCTGAACAGTCAAGTCAGAAAGTCTTCCAAAGCTTTCAAAGCTGAAGAAGCTTCTGAGACTGACAATGATGAAGGCTCAGAATCCGACGAAGATGACATCTCTCTCCTAGTAAAGAAAATGAAGAAAGCCTGGAGAAAGAGGCCAAACAAAAGCAAGGAATTCACTCCTAAGAAAGGAAAGTCAAAGACTTCAGATGCCACATGCTTTGGATGTGGAGAAAAAGGCCACTTCAAGACAGAGTGTCCACAAAACAAAGGGAAGAAGAAATTCATTCCCAGAAAGAAAAAGAAGGCAATGGCTGCAACCTGGAGTGATTCAGAAGAAGAAGCTTCTGAAGCAGCAAGTGAGGAAGAAGAAGCTAATGTGTGCTTCATGGCAGGAACTGACTACATTCTGGAAACAGAATCTGAGTCAGAAGAGGTACAAAATTCCCCTCCTCTTTCATACTCATACGATGAGCTCTCAGAACTCTATTATGATCTTCTGAAAGACTCAAACGAGTTAGCTAACAGTTTCAGCGACCTCAAAAAATCTTTTAAAAACACAGAAGCTGAAAATGCAAGACTAACTCAAGAAGTTCAGAACCTAAGGCTTGAAAGAGACGACTTCAAAGGTAGATACCTTGAAAGTCATGACCTGTATCAAGCATTAGAAAGTTTGTCTTCAATCACAGTAGAAAAGGCTGAAAAGGCCATGATCGAACTGCAAAAGACAAATGAACTTCTAACCTCTGACTTAGTTAAGATGGTCAAGGGTGAAAAAATGATGACACTCTTGCTTGGTGGTCAAAGACCTTACAAGGATAAGAGTGGACTTGGTTATGAAGAAATCTTCGAACCAAAATGATATTGATCCATCCTTAACTAAATCACCTCGCATGTGCATCGCATGTTTTAAGAGTGGCCATGGTTCTGAAAAATGTCCTATGTTGGAAAAAGGAAAAATCTCTAAGCCTCAGAAGGCTCAAAAGAAAACTCAGAAAGCAAAGCCCTTCTAAGAAGACTAACCCCTCTCAGAAGGGAAAAACTTCTCAGAAAGCAAGTGCTTCTGAAAAGGGCAAACAAAAGGTCTCTGACTCTCAAAACCATGACCCCTCTAAGAAAAGAAGGCAAAAGTCCAAGAAAGCTAACAAGCAAGGACCCAACAAAGAATGGGTACCTAAATCTGTTAACTTTGTGACTGCAGGTGCATCATCAAGCGCTGCTCCACCACCACGATGAGCAGTGGTACCTTGACAGTGGCTGCTCAAGGCACATGACTGGAAGCAAGCACTGGTTCAGAAGTCTCAAGCCCAAGAAAGCGGAACAGTGCGATTCGGTGATGGGCTAAGGGAAGAGTCACTGCAATCGAGATGTTGGTAAGGATTCCTCTCACCAAATCTCAGATGTACTCTTGGTCGATGGCTTAACTCACAATCTATTAAGCATTAGTCAATTTTGTGACAAAGGCTTAAAGGTTGAGTTTTATGCCAAGTATTGTCATGTGATTAATCTCACAAATGACAAGATCGTTCTGGAAGGAAAACGTGTTTGTAACATCTATGTTATCCATCTGGATGATCTAAAGGATCAAAACGTTGAGTGCCTTGTCTCTGTCCAAGAAGACAAATGGCTATGGCATAAGAAACTTGGTCATGCTCATATGAGACTTCTTTCCGAACTCTCTCAGAAAGGACTCGTAAAGGGCCTTCCCAGAATTAAGTATCAGAAGGATGCAACCTGCGACTTCTGTGAAAAAGGGAAACAGACCAAAGCTTCCTTTCCCAGTAAAAGTGGTATTTCTACTCAGAAACCACTGGAACTGCCCACATGGATCTCTTTGGACCAACCAGAACGGCTTCCCTTTCTGGAAAACGCTATGGTCTTGTCATAGTGGATGATTACTCGAGATTCACTTGGGTTTTCTTTCTAGCCTCTAAGGAAGAAACTTTTGAGAAGTTCAAAGCATTTGCGAAAAAAGTTTCAACTGAAAAGGATTCGCACATTCATGCCATTAGATCAGATCATGGTGGTGAATTTGAGAATCATGCTTTTGAAAAGCTTTGTGAAAATCTGGGCATTGCTCACGAATTCTCATCTCCCAGAACTCCTCAACAAAATGGAGTAGCTGAGAGAAAGAATCGAAGCCTTCAAGAGATGGCAAGAACAATGCTCTTAGAAAGTGGACTTTCAAAAGGTTTCTGGGCTGAAGCAGTAAATACTTCATGCTACATTCAGAATCGAGTCTTTCTAAGACCAATTCTGAAAAAAGACACCTTACGAGCTATGGAAGAATAAAATACCAAACATTTCTTATTTCCATGTATTTGGTTCTTCTTGTTTTATTCTCAACACAAAGGACAAACTCTCCAAGTTTGATCCTAAGTCCGATGATGGATACTTCCTAGGATACTCCTCAGCCTCTAAAGCTTACAGAGTATATAACAAAAGGAGTAAATGTGTTGAAGAGACAATCCATATTAAGTTCAAAGAACTTAGTAAGGACCTGTCTCAGAAAGATGCTAACTTAGAAGATGAGTTTGAGAAACTCAACATCTCTTCTGAGAAAGCCAAAAGGAAAATTCTTATAGATGATGAGACTGACTTCCAACCCATGGAACAATCATCTTCATCTAAAGAAAAATCTAGTAACATCATCGAAGCTCCAGAACCTAGAGAATCTACTTCTCCAAATACAATGGAACCTAGATTCTCAGAAGGACAAGCTTCTGATGACTCAGAAAGAGAACCTTCTGTGTCTCCTTCTCAGAACCCTACTCCTAAAGGGATCAGAGGTTCAAGAGACTTGAAGAACATCTATCAGAATGAAGTCTTGGGCAATCCAGAAAGTGGCGTAAGAACCAGAAGGAACTATACAAATCTTGCTATGGTTTCTGAACTTGAACCAGATTCCATAGAAGAGGCGTTAGATGATCCTAGCTGGGTAAATGCCATGCAGGATGAACTTGACCAATTCGAGAGAAATCAAGTTTGGAAACTGACTCAGAAACCCAAAGGCAAGAGTGTCATTGGGACTAAATGGGTGTTTCGAAACAAACTTGATGAAAACGGTCAAGTCGTGAGAAACAAGGCCAGATTGGTTGCACAAGGGTACAACCAACAAGAAGGGATAGACTATGATGAAACTTTCGCTCCAGTCGCAAGATTGGAAGCTATCAGAATGTTGCTAGCTTTTGCTGCACACAAAGGTTTCAAACTCTATCAGATGGACGTTAAGTCTGCCTTCTTGAATGGATACCTTTCTGAGGAAGTTTATGTAAAACAACCTCCTGGTTTTGTGAATGATGCATTCCCGGATCATGTATTCAAGCTTACAAAGGCTCTCTATGGTCTGAAACAAGCTCCAAGAGCTTGGTACGATAGATTGAGCTCTTTCCTGCTTAAAAACGGATTCTCAAGAGGGAAAGTGGACACAAACTCTTTTTACACTCTCAGAAGACTCTGGCTTCTTGATTGTCCAGATTTATGTTGATGACATAATATTTGGCGCAACCAATAAATGCCTTTGCAAAGAATTCTCCAAGCTTATGCAAGGTGAATTCGAGATGAGCATGATGGGAGAATTAAAATTCTTCCTAGGATTGCAAATCAAGCAAGAGTCAGAAGGGACAGTTATTCATCAAGAGAAGTATACCAAGGAACTTCTGAGGAAGTTTCTGATGGATAAGGCCAAACCCATGAGCACTCCCATGCATCCCTCTCAAGTAATTGACTTGGATGAAGATGGTGAGAAAGTCTCAGAAAGCAACTATCGAGGGATGATTGGCTCACTTCTCTACTTAACTGCCTCCAGACCAGATATCCAACTCAGTGTTGGATCTGTGCTAGATTCCAGTCTAAGCCTAAGCAATCACATTTAACTGCAGTTAAACGAATTTTACGATATTTAAGTGGAACTACTAATCTTGGTCTTTGGTACGAGAAAGGTTGTTCTTCGGATGTTGTAGGATACTGTGATGCTGACTACGCTGGAGATAGGATCGATCGCAAAAGCACAAGTGGTTGCTGTTGCTTCTTTGGAAAATGCTTGATCACTTGGTCCTGCAAGAAGCAAAATACGATCGCCCTATCAACTGCTGAAGCTGAATATGTATCTGCTGCGAACTGCTGTTCTCAGATGCTCTGGATTAAAAATCAGCTACTTGATTATCAATTAAGGTACACCAAAATTCCTATCCTCTGTGATAATACAAGTGCTATCAACTTAGCTAAGAATCCTATTCAACATTCTCGATCCAAGCACATTGATATAAAACATCATTTTATTCGGGATCATGTGTATAAAGGCGACATTGAACTTAAATTTGTAAATACTGAGGATCAAATCTCAGATATATTTACAAAGCCTTTACCCGAGGATCGTTTCAATGCTCTGAAAGGACTTCTCAATCTAAGACGTTTCTAAGTACTTTGAAATTAAGAAAACTTTCTCTTAGAAACTCCCCTTAGTCCTAGTTTAGACTCTGAGACGAACAACAGAACTAAGCTTCTGAGCTAGAAGTAGGAAAACACAGAAAAACTCTATCTGAGAAAATTTGTTCTCAGAAGACTCATCTCTCAGAAAGGAGATCTTCTGAAACATCTCTCAGAAGGAGGGTTTCTCAGAAGGACCACCTCTCTCAGAAAGGTACCTTCCGAGAAACAAGTTACCAACGGTAACTTTTGGATAAGTGGCAGGAAACGGCTAGTTACAAGCCATGTCTATAAATACCTATAGCATTGTTTCATTTGAGCACTTTACGCTCAAAACTTACCAAAACTCTGCCAAAACCTCTCCTCGCTTTCCAATCTTCATCTGCTCTCTCTCTCTCTTGTTCTTCTCTATCTCTTCTCAAAACTTAAACCTCTCTTCCAAATGGCCTTCTCTGGAGAAATCAAGGGCTTAATGAGAAGCAACCTAAATGAATATCCGAAGATATTCTCTACGACAATGAGGAAATGCAGTCTCTATTCCACAAACTATCTTCCAAGAAATCTTGCTATGGGAAGGGTACTGCCTCTCAACGTATATAACCAAGTGGATGAACTTCAATTCACCTTCCTCAAGCAACCTGGATGGCCAGCCATGATGAGTTCCGAGGACGTGTGCTACCCAAATGTGGTGAGAGCTTTCTATTCGCAAATAGAAAGGTTCACCAACAAAGGGGTCAAGAGCACGATTGGTGACCAACAGATCCGCTTCTCCTCCTCTGACATCAACAAAGTCTTCAAGACCTTGAATGGTGGTGCTGTCATCGCCGACGACCCAGAATGGGTCAAGGAGTAGATGACTCAGAAGAAGAAGTCGTGACACTTCTGACTGGTAGCAACAGCCTACCACTCAAGGGGGTAAAGGTGCCTCATCTCACGCAAGAGGCCAGAATCATCTTCTCCGTTGTGCAACACACCCTTCTCCTCGGATTGGAGACATGGGGAACGTTACCACCATGGATGCCTGCCTGCTGTACCACCTGCTGAAGAAGGAAAGAGTAGATTTTGGGAGGATGGTGCTCAACTACATGATGCACCAGCTCATCCGAAGAGGGCTCTCACAAGTCTACCTTACGGAAGCCTTCTGACCAGAATCCTCGACCATTTCTCCTTCCCACTTGAAGACTATGAATACGTCTTCAACCACAGCAAATTCTCCATGGTCACCTTCAACAACATCAAGAAAGAAGAAGGTACCAGAGACGGGGGCACCTAAGAAGAAGGAGGAAGCAAAGCCTTCTAAGGGAGCTGCTGGTCCCAACCAGCCCTCTAAGGCTGAGAAAGGAAAGGAAAAGGTTTCCGATCCTTCAGAAAAGAAGAAGAAGAAGCAAAAGGTGACTCATCCTTCTCCAACAAG